>PIJE02001046.1:88033-101347 GCA_002895965.2 Coryphaenoides rupestris | reverse complement strand
GCAGGCAGGCAGGCACAAACACACACACACACACACACACTCGGCGTCGCTCAGAGCCAACACATGTCGAAGATACAGCGCCCCCCTGGGGTGTTAAGACGAACTTGAAAAGCGTCATGGCAGAAGTTCATGGAAACAGAAAGTCCTCAGTATAAACGTTCTCCATATCTTTAGTTCTTTTTGCCAAACAAAAAACCCAAAAAACAGACATTTCTGGAAACAGTGCTTCTATTTACGGGGGGAAAAAACCAAGAATAAACAAAAGAAAAGAAAAGAAAGAAAAGGCATTAGAAAGCATCATGACACACAACACAAGCCTTAGGTCGGTGAATCGGGAGCCCACCACGGTTTGGGAGAGGGTGTGTGTGTGTGCGTCTGTGTGTGTGCGTCTGTGTGTGTGTGTGTGTTAATGTAGTTTGCTATAGCCTACACGTCAACGGTCAACACTGACCACGCCCCCTGCATCGTCCATATGTTACACGTTGCTCACTCGCCCCTCTCTCTCTCTCTCTCTCTCTCTCGCTCATTTTTTTGTTTCTTGTTTGTTTTTACATCATTTGAAGGAAAAAAAAAGAAAGAAAAAAAAGGATAAAAGACCCAAAGAGTCAAACACTTACACGCATAACTTAAGACGGAAGAAAACGACGCAACGAAATGTAATTCCGTGTGTTGCTTCATAATTCCATACAAAACACACGCCTCTTCAGCGAGTCTGTTTTGCGCGGGCAACTCTTGCTTACGACTACAGCACATACATATTGTATGAACGGGCAGTGAAAATACTCCTCGCTAACCCCACTCCCCCCGGCCCACCCCCTACACACACACACACACACACACACAGACACACACACTCACAGACCCTTGACATCTTATCATTTCTTCTAACAGCCGTTTCTGCGCCAACTTAACCGCCCCTTTCCCCTCTCTTCTCTCCACAGTGAACTGAATCCATCACGGCGCCATCGCCAAAATAAATATTATTCTCGCTCACACATCCAAAGTCAAGTCACTGCGTTCCCATTCACCTCGGAAGACGGAAGACGGCGCCGGGAACGACGTCACACCCGAGTTGACCGCGTTCCGGTTACAACAAGTCGGAAAACCCCGAGACGGACGACCTCCAGGAAAAAACGTTTGTTGTGCTTGGGTTTAGATAGATAGATTGAGATAGATTAGCAAGACCAGTTGATAACAACGTATTACGCATTCAAACACCGCAACCAACACATGTCCACAGATAGACGTTGGACAGTACCGTGTGTACGACTGATTTAATGAGACACAAATAGACAGAATTGCAAAAAAAAAAGAACAAAAAACAGCCATCTTGGATTTCGAAGTCAGATATCAGTCAGATATCAGACTTCAGAAATTTCCGACTTCCGAGTTCAAATGAAACGCAGACTTTCTAGCCTCTAATGAACAGAGCTGAACACACACCGTCTCCAGAGCCTGCCTGTGTGTGTGTGTGTGTGTGTGTGTGTGGACCCGGAAGTGACCGTCGTGACAGCGTGTACACAGGTGCAGCTCCTAGTGCTAATTAGGGGGTTAATTAAGGTGAGCCGTCATGTGATCACAATCACCCGTTTGGGAAAAACAAGTCACCGTACAAAACTGTGTGTGCGTTTAGTTCGGAACGCCACCTGTACGGACCCTGCTCTGATACTAATGGGAAATGGGTCTGTCTGTCTGTCTGTCTGTCTGTCTGTCCTGCTCCTGTTCATTAGCAACCCAGTGGCACAGTGCTGTGATGGCCGTCTATGGTGTGTAATACTAAGTGGCAATTATAAAATAAGAGACGTTAACGAGAACCGATCTGGGCCAGCAGATTTTTGTTCATATATTTTCAAAGGGCTTTTTAACCGTGTCTCTGTCTTCAGTCCTTCAGATACCCGCGAGGGTACATCATTATTACTTAACGTCTTCCCCATCCAATCTTGTATCCCGCCATCCCTCCAATTTAGCCATTCCTTGTCACTTCCCTGTCTCTTTCACCCCCGCGCCCCGCCCGCCCCTCATTCCCATCACTTCTGTGAGCTAAATGATGTGTCTCCTCCTCACGGGTGTTAAACAGCAACCCTTCGCTCTGCATCCATTCGTCCATTCGCTCCCCTTGTCCAACGCGCGGCACGATGGTGACACCTAGTGGCCGCTGAGTCACTGAGTCGAATAAAGAGAGCGAGCGAGAGAAGAGAGGTGAGAACGTGATCAAAACATGAGACCTAGACTCCATGAGAGATTTGATTAGTGGCACACAAGTCACGCCTCCGTCCACGCCTCCCCCCCCCCCCCCCCCCCCCCATCCTCCGGCCAAACAAGAAAATAAAACACATTTATTGCTCCATTTCTTATTAACATTTTCTCTCTGGTTCTAGAAAATATATATGAATATATATTTATATATATATACGCCTGGGTTAATTCTTGTAACGTTTTTTTCGTACAGTGGTAACAAGAAGGGTAATGATGCGACAATAAAAACAGGAAATACAGCATACGACACACACACACACACACACACACAGGAGAAAATAAGCCCCGCCCTCGCTGGGTAACCGGCTGTCCTGCAGCTGAGCTGTACCCCGGTCCCCTCACTCACACACACACACACAACCGACACACACACGGGCACGTACACACACTCAGACACACGAGCGCACTAGCAGGGCTGACGAGGTAAAGCGGAGAGCGGGTATCAGCGCGGCTCAATGCCACCGCGGGTTGCGAGCGTCTGCGTTAGCTCCTGTACAATGATGTGCGCTAGCTCCCCGCGCCAATACCCACAATGCCTCCAGTCCTCAGTGCATCACTGCTCCGGGGGACAGTTGTTTTTCGGTTTTGGGTTCCGCCCCCCTGCCCCTCGCCTCCCCCATCATCATCCAGGCTCCGGTGATGGTTCCCTGCTGCTCCCGACGTGGCCGGGCCCCGCCCCCTTTGTCCCGCCCCACCACCCCCCCTGCCCTGGACCCCGCCCACCCACCCGACCCGCCTGTCTCTTCCGTCTTGTGTGTGGGGATCGGGTACCGTGGAGACGTGGTTTCCCGGCGCGACAGCTACTGGGAACGACAGTCCTTGTCCTCCGTCTCTCTCAGCGTCTCTCAGCGTCTCTCGGTTTCCGTTCCCTCGGTATTTATTTTATTTTATTTCATTTGTTTGTTTTTTTCCGTTTCCTCTCCGGCCTGCCAGTCTCTCCGTCTACTGGTGTTAAAAAGACAAACATGCGGCCAACACATACACACACAGAGAGTGGCAGTGTGTTGGAAGAGCTATATTGGTCATCTAGAAGCCTGTCAATGGTTTGTGTTTAACTTGGATTATCGTCGCGGATTACCGGTGTTAATGTTAATATCATCCGCGTCATCCTCTTTATAGACGGTTTACTTCTCTAACAACTTTGTTTTATTTTTGTCTATGTTTTCTGGGGGTTTTTTTTCTCTGTTTCTCTGTTTTGTAATACCATAGATCTCTCTCTACATTATAAGAGTGTGCGTGTCTGTGTGTGCGTGTGCGTGTGCGTGCGTGTGTGTGTGTGTGCGTGTGTGTGCACTAGGCGGCCAATGGCATCACACCAACATCCTAACCCTTATTCCCTATTGGCTATTGGCTGACCAATCCCGGCTCCCTGGCCTCCCTCTCGCCCAATCACAAGATGCGCGGAGCCGAGCGGTCGTTGGACACCGTCTTGCGGAGCCGTACGCCTCTCCTGATGGTGGTGAGCATGTCTCCCCCGGCGCCCGCCACCTCTCCCTCCGCCCCCGCCGCCACCCCTGCCCCTGCCGGGCCCTCCGTCGACCCCTGGCTGCCCACACCGCCGCCGCCACCCATGCTGCCACCGCCGCCTGGGGACTCGGGGTCGTCGGGGAGGGGGAAGGGGAATTGCCCCTCCCCCAGGGCGTGGGCGCTGGCCACCAGCTCCCCGATCTTCTCCACCAGGCTGTGGCGGTTGGCGGCGATCATCTGCTCTTCCTCCGTCACGCCGCCGCCACCACCACCGCCACCGCCGCCGCCGACACCCCCGGAGGCCGAGGCGCCCCTGTGCTGCTGCTGCTGCTGGTGGTGGTGGTGCTGCTGCTGGTGGTGGTGTTGCTGCTGGTGGTGGTGGTGCTGCTGATGGTGCATGTAGACCTCCAGGCCGCCCCCGGAGCCCCACGCCGTGTTGGGCAGGCTGAGGCGCTTGGGCGAGGCCTTGACGTAGTCGAGCGCCCCGTGGCCTTCCTCGGCGCCCGCGAAGAACACGCACTCCTCGCTGCCCACGCGCACCGGCACCCCTCCGCTTCCGCTTCCACCGGCGCCACCTCCGCCTCCGCCGCCGGCACCTCCAGCAGGGTAGCCGGCGACCGAGAGGTGCGGCTCCCCCGGCACGGTGGGCGTCTTGACGGGCACGATGGGCGGCCGGATGGGGATGGGCCCCGCGCTGGACAGGGTGCGCCTCACGCCGGGCTTGGTGGAGGGGGTTCGGCGGATGGTGGCCGTGCCCGGGGTGCCTCCACCTCCACCACCGCCGCTGCCACCGGAGCCCAAGGCACCGCCGCCGCCGCCGGCCGCCGCCGCCGCCATGGCCCCCCCGCTGGGCAGCCCCGCGGTGCTGGCGGGCCGCTTGGTCTGGATCATGCGGCGGTAGTTCTGCGCGATGTTGGAGTGCCGGGGGATGGTGGAGGACTTGTCAAAGTCGCTCTGAGCCTCCTGGGCTTCCGTGTCGCCGTTCACAGAATAGCAGTCGTAGTCTGGGAGAAATGAGACACATGAACACATGAGGAAGGAAAGTATTGTTTGTGTTCAGTATTCATGTTACAGTGGTGGATGACAGCTTCTAAACTATAAACCGCTTGCATAATACCGTTTGTATTTGTGGGCGACAGTAGCCCATGAGGTAAGAGCGGTTGTCTGTCTGGCAACAGGAAGGTTGCTGGTTCGATTCCCGGGCTCCTCCCCCTCCTAGCTAAGTGTGGAGGTGTCCCTGAGCAAGACACCACCTAACCCTACCTGCTCCTGACGTGTTGGTTGTTACCTTGCATGGTTGACACCCACCGTCGGTGTATGAATGGGTGAATGTGAGGCAATACTGTGAAGCGCTTTGGATAAAAAGCGATTTGGTCCTGTCCATCTCATCATCTCAGTGGTCCTCTTCACTACTACCACTGTGTCCTCCATGCTCAGCCTCCACCACATCTAGCACCACAACCACCCCAACCACCACCGCCGCCACCGGGGCGCATCTCAGTGCATCTCACCCACCCTGCGAGGGGATGGTGTCCTCGGAGCAGGACGGGGTGTTGGTCTGGGTGCTGTAGCCGCTGGAGTACTGCAGGGAGTCCCGGCTGCTCTTCTTCTGCTGCTGCTGCTCCATGCTCAGGCCCCGGGTCAGGACCATGGCCAGGTCACTGGCGGCCGGGGACACCTCCTCACCGTGCTGGGGGGGAGGAGGAGGAGAGGGAGAAGGAGGAGGAGGAGGGAGAGTAGAAGGAGGAAGAGGAGGAGGAGTGGGAGGAGAGCACAGTGACAGCTGTCACTAGGCTAGTTAAGTTACGGGAATGGCTGTGATTGGCCGAGCGGATGAGTCTGCTGAAAATCTGCCGTGGCGTTTATCACAGTTTGGAAAGAAAGGGAATAATATAATATATATAATATAATAATATAATAATATAATGCAGAGAAACTAGCCGGTTGTCGCGTTTTGCGGAAATTGAATGTAGAACTTTGAATAGTGATCAAATGGCAAACTCCTGGTGGCGAGAACTCGATTTTTTTTTTAAATGGCGCTTATCGCGTTTTGGAACCAAACTCTTTAATAATTCATTCAATTTTGAATGTCCGTTAGTCCACCACTAACATTTTCGTCTCGTCTCGTCAACGAAAGTAAAAATAGATTTAGTCACAGTTTTTATTTTCAAAGATCCGTTTTCGTCACGTCAACGTCACGTCTTAGTCATGGGAAAAAGGTCGTTAACGCATATTTTTCGTCAAACATTTCGTTAACGAAATTAACACTGCAAGGAAGAGACCGACAAACAAACAAACGACAAGCAAACAAACAAACAAACTCCAGCACATCATTTCATTGCCTCTCGCGTTGTCGTTGTCGTTACCTTGGCGGCGATGGTCGCCGGGTGCATGCGGGCCTCTGCCCTCGGGGTCGAGGTGGGAGCCCGCGCCGTAGCCCTGGTTGCCGGGAGACGACTCCTGCTCCCTCAGCCTATCGAGGGGCTCCTTCCTGCGCTGGACCGCCGCCGCCGCGACCGGCTGCTCGTACTGACCTGCTTTGGACCAATCCTGAAGAGGTGGGCGGGGTTAGCGACAAGGAAGCGGAAGCGGCGATAGTGCGACAGACTCGTCCACTATCCAGCAGTTTGACGCCCTCCATCTTGGGTGCGTGAGGGTATAGGGGCGGGGCATTGTGGGCGGAGTCTTCTTGCGTGGGTGTGTGTGTGTGTGTGTGTGTGCTGGAGCGATGCGCTCGGGCGAGGAGCTAAACTTGTTGTTTTGAGAATTGTTTGTGGCTATTGTTTGGTCAAATTAGCTTTCTTTTTTGCACTCCGATCCAATTGGTCGTCTCTCCACGGCCTGTTGTGTTTTAGCCAATCCCCCGGCTAGGCAGGAGATTGTAAAACAAAGTGAGTGAGACACAAAGTGGAAACAGAATTAACATGCAAACAGTTTGTTGGCATGACAACGTGTTAGTGAAAATTTAGGTGATGTTTAAAGGTGGTTAAAAAATATAAATATATAGAGTATAATGTTAAATGATGTTAATGGTAATAATTAATGGCTTAAATGAAATGAAATCAAAATAGAAATGTTAATGGAAACGTAATGGTAATGGTGAGGAACAAACCTTCCAGATAGGAACCTTTGATGTGGGAGAGGTGGAGCAGGATCCGGGGGAGCTATTATAGGGTGGGGACGCGGACACAGGAAGAGTGACAGACACGGGTCTGATGGAGCCAGAGTGAGAGAGAGTGGGACGGAAGGTAGTGAAGGACGGGCCAAACTGCGGAACGAGAGACATAGTCAGGTCATCGTCATCATAGAGAGGAGAGAGAGAGAGAGAGAGAGAGAGAGAGAGAGAGAGAGAGAGAGAGAGAGAGAGAGAGAGAGGCAGAGAGAGAGAGGGAGAGAGAGAGAGAGAGAGAGAGAGGCAGAGAGAGGGAGAGAGGGGACAGAGAGTCTAGAAAATTACAGAGACGGACACACACACACACACACACACACTCTTTCTTTCTCTTTCTCTCTCTCTCTCTCTCTCTCTCTCTCTCTCTTCTCTCTCCTCTCTCTCTCTCTCTCTTCTCAACACACACACACACACACACACACACACACACACACACACACACACACACACACACACACACAAGAAGAAAGAGTAGATTCGGACGACCACCTAAACACATTAGCATGCATCTGTAAACCTAAAGTTTCTACATGGAATAACTAATTGCTACGGTTATGTGGTTAAAAGGTTAATAGTGATGGCTTGATTCTGAGCCTCAAGTTAGTGTAGAGAGTGGCAGTGCAGAGTTTACACAATGGCACGATATTACCACGATGGCATGTGTGTGTGTGTGTGTGTGTGTGTGTGTGTGTGTGTGTGTGTGTGTGTGTGTGTCTGGGGGGCGGGCTATGCAATATATATGTGGATTACTTTCATGTGAACTTATAATATAAAGTATAATATTATATAGTAAGTATATGAAGTATTTTTTGTGTCCATGACTTGTGTCCAGGTATGTCATCAGCTGATCACCCATCGCTGAAGGACTAGCGGAAGCTATGGATATTCTGCCAATGGTTTTGGGGAGGAGCCTATTCCTGGTAGATTGGGTGGTGTCACATGGTACCGATGGTTTTGGGGAGGAGTGTATTTCTGGTAGAGTGGGTGGTGTCACATGGTACCGATGGTTTTGGGGAGGAGTCTATTCCTGGTAGATTGGGTGCTGTGACCTGGTACCGATGGTTTTGGGGAGGAGCCTATTCCTGGTAAACTGGGTGGTGTCACATGGTACTCACAGTGGTGGGGGAGCTGCACTCGCTCACTGACTGGCAGGTCTCTGACGCCTCGGAGGACGCGGAGCTGGACGACTTCTGCAGCACAGACAGACAGACAGACAGAGAGACAGAGAGAGAGAAAGAGACAGACAGACAGAGAGAGAGAGACAGACAGAGAGAGAGAGAAAGAGACAGACAGAGACAGAAAAACAGAGAGAAAGACAGACACAGACAGATTGACAGACAGAGAGAGAGAGAGAGACAGTGAGAGAGACAGACAGAGAGACAGATTGACAGACAGAGAGAGAGAGAGAGACAGTGAGAGAGAGACAGACAGAGAGAGAGAAACAGACAGAGAGACAGACAGACAGAGAAACAAACAGAGAGAGAGAGAAAAAGAGACAGACAGACAGAGAGAGAGAGAGACAGACAGAGACAGAGAAACAGAGAGAGAGACAGAGACAGACAGACAGACAGATTGACGGACAGAGAGAGAGAGAGACAGTGAGAGAGAGACAGACAGAGAGAGAGGGAGAAAGAAAGAGAGAGAGACATATATACAGAGAGAGACAGACAGATAGAGAGCGAGAAAGAAAGAGAGAGAGACATATATACAGAGAGAGACAGACAGATAGAGGCAGAGGATATGAAAAAGAGAAAAAAGGGAACAGGAGAAACAGAGGGAGGAAAGATAAGAGGAAATGAAGCAGGAAGGAAACGACCAACTGTTAACAAGTCACAGTCCACTTCCTGCCTGTCGGAGCACTTCAACATCTGGAGCCCAACCAGGAAGTACTGAAGTTGATGGCTTAATTAGGTAATTCAAGTTAAAAAAAAATAAAAAGGGAATGTTTTAGGAACAACATTTAGGCTGTTTCCAAGGCTTTTTAAACTAAATGGATTCAACTTTTTAAAAACTTTGTTTGTAGTCTCTGGTGATGGACAGGCCGGCTTGCTTGCCAGCATAATTTGGCAAACATTTGTGTTTACTAAGCAGCTTGGCCAAATGTATTCAACTTAAGTTATAATGGGACAGCAGACTGACACTTTGTAAATGAAAAGGCATTAGCAGCTGCTGACGCAGACTGGTAATGAATCCCACAGCAAACAAACAAACGTGGCTGATCACCACTGGTGGGGACACTTTCTGAAAGACCGCTTCTGTCAGCTGCTTGAATGTCCGTCAAGTTTACCGATGTTGTCTTCAAACCTTAAACGTTGTCGTGCTGTCACAGTCAACAACCACCAACAATACAATGGTGTCACAATGAACTCACAGTGTTTGATTAGTTCCCTCTAGGCGAGCATTGTAGTCGAAACACTAGCGCCATTTGTAAAATGCTGCATCTCACACACACACACACACACACACACACACACACACACACACACACACACACACACACACACACACACACACACACACACACACACACACACACACACACTCACAAGCACCTTTTTCCACAAGCAGAGGACGGCAAACTCCACTCCAAGTGTCCCATGTCTTGCTACTCTCGTTTACCCTTTCAACATTCTCCTGTCATGCCGCGGTCAGACTACACGATCGCGCCCTGTCGTTCCCGAAACGATCCCACGGCCTACGGTGTGACTCGACTGACAGGATCGTGAAGTCTGACCCCTTGTGTGTTGCCGCGGCGACGGCGACCCCTCACCTGGCTGGTGATGTCGGAGGGCATGGGCGACGGCGGCTTGGAGTAGACGTTGGCGTCCTGCGACACGAAGCCCGAGTCGTGCGAGGACACGCTGCTGAGGCGGTGGGTGGCAATGCAGCCGGCCCCGCCCCCTCCCCCCGGCGGCGGCGGCGGCGGCGGCTGGTAGGACAGGCCGCTGCGGTGTCGATAGGAGGCAGAGGAGCAGGAGGTGGGTGAGTGGGGCTGGGAGCCGCCTCCTCCTCCTCCTCCCCCCCCTCCGGAGGAGCGGGAGGCGCTACTGTGGGCGCTGTTGACGCTGCTGTAAGTTTTGGAGGGGAGGGGGAGGAGAAAATAACAGGGGAGGGGAGGAGGACGAGGAGAGGGGAGGAGGGGAGGAGGGAGAGGGGAGAGAAGAGGGAGGGGAGGAGAGGGGAGGAGGAGGGGGAAGAGAAGGGAAGGAGAGGAGGAGAGGAGGAGAGAGGGAGGAAGAGAGGGGAGGAGAGAGGAGGAAGAGAGGGAGGAGAGAGAGAGGATAGAGGGAGGAGAGAGAGGGAGGGAGGAGGAGGGAGGAGAGAGGAGGAAGAGAGGAGAGAGGGAGAGAGAGAGAGGAGAGAGAGAGAGAGAGAGAGAGAGAGAGAGACAGAGAGACAGAGAGACAGAGAGAGGAAGCCAGTTGTTTATCGTGGAGGTCTGTTGACGACGATGAGAGAGGTAAAACAGAGAGCTGGACTGAAGGTCTGTCTTCGGCGCACAGCAGGGGAGCGCGACGCGGCCGTCAACACAGAGTCAGGCGGTGGTGGTGGTGGTGGTGGTGGTGGTGGTGGTGGTGGTGAGAGGAAGGTTCGAGGGTTGTTTGTTTGTTTGGTTTGTTGTTGTTTGTGGATGGGTTGGATGAGGAGGAGAAGGAGTCAAATGGAAGTCAAGCGGGAGTCCGCGTGTCGTCGTCAGGGGTCGCCCGGACAACGGCCGCAAAGTTGCACACGACAGCAACCAACAACCAGAGACCACGGCAGAAACAGACCAGAGCAGTAGAACACAGTATTCAAAGCGGAAAAGGTACAAAAGTACGTCAGAGCAGGACAAAAACCGGCACACACACCAGTATAGGAACGAGGGCAGAGAGAGGACAAACAAGGACAGACGGATAGAGACGGGCGGGGTTAATG
This sequence comes from Coryphaenoides rupestris, assembly GCA_002895965.2. Lineage (NCBI taxonomy): Eukaryota > Metazoa > Chordata > Actinopteri > Gadiformes > Macrouridae > Coryphaenoides > Coryphaenoides rupestris. The sequence continues at coordinate 90,540 of PIJE02001046.1, read as the reverse complement.
GTGGTGGAGGTAGAGGTGGTGGTGGTGGAGGTGGTGGTGGTGATGGAATTAACATTTGCGGTGAGATAGCAGAGGGAGTGGGGTAGGGTTTGGTTGGTTGGGGGTGGTGGAGGAGGAGGGTGGGAGTGGACAGAGAGACACTGTGAGCTTACTGAGGATCTGTGGAACGAGACAACACACACACAGACACAACGCACACACATACTGTACATACGGACACGCACACAAACACACACACACACACACACACACACACACCGGACTGGACTAGCGGAACTAGGGCATGCATATGGGGGGCTGTGTCTTGTGGGGACATCGGGATCAATGCAACATGCCTTTATAACACACACACACACACACACACAAACACACACACACACACACTCTTCTTCAGATCGGACGGTGTCTGTCTGACTAATGAAGTCATTCATTATTTTTTATTTCATAGAAATAAAAAATAAAAGGCTGGTATGACACACGGAACAGAAGGCACCTCCTTCATATACTTACAGCAGAAATAAATAATATTAAAACAATAATAATACGACCACTTCATCACAAAACACACAGAACAAACAGGTGTGTTTGTGTGTGTATGTGTGTATGTGTGCACGTGTGCGTGTGTGTGTACGTGTGTGTGTACATGTGTGTGTGTGTGTGTGTGTGTGTGTGTGTGTGTGTGAAACAGAAACATAACCGAAACACAAAAACAATATGTCACTGTCCAAATATTGATTCTGCTCCCGTTCCAACAACATGGTGTGGAAGGTCATGGTTGATACAGTACAGACACATACACACACCTCTGCACACACACACACACACAGACACACACACACACACACACACACACACACACACACACACACACATAACTTAACAGGACTGTAGCTGGCAGGGAAAGGGGAGAATGCAGCAGAGACTTTGCAGAGTAGAGACTTTGAGGAGATAAGATAAGATAAATAACATAGAACTTTATTAATCCCGAAGGAAATTATTGTGCCAGGGGGGGAAATGAAGAAATAAACAATAAAATAAAAAGTTTGTCGCATGGAGCCTTTGGGGGGGGGGGGGGGGGGGATTGCTGAGCTAAATCCTCTCTTTAATGGTTTAGATGATGGGCAAAACTCATGAACTTTTTTTCCTGGAATGAGCCAGTTTGCATCCCAAAATGTGGATGAACTCACATACTCAACCAAAGGGTCACATAATGACCCACCACCACATAATGACACACATCAAGCATCACTGCAACGTGAACTGAATTTAGTGGATTTTCCGTCTTCTCGAACCACGGTAAATAGTTTCGGGCGCAGCCACCAGGTGTAATGGCCGGTGTCGTGTGACTGTGGATGGGGATGGGGGCGGAGAGGGTGAAGGCAGGTGGAAGAAACTATGGATGACATGCAATATGTTGTACGCTAACAGGAAGCAGTCTAGCTGCCATCGGGGGGGGGGGGGGGGGGGCGCCAAACAGGAAGCAATGCTGATACTCACCCTGTATCTCTACAGCAGGGGGCGCCAAACAGCACAGCAGGGGGGAGGGAGGGAGGGTGGGGGGGTGCACAGACAGACAGACAGAAAGATAGAGACAGGTATAGGCAGAGAGAGAGAGAGAGAGAGAGAGAGAGAGAGAGAGAGAGAGAGAGAGAGAGAGAGAGAGAGAAGTAATTAGAGGTAAAGGAGAGATAGATAGATAGATAGATAGATAGATAGATAGAGAGAGAGAGGGGGGGTAGTAATTAGAGAAAAGAGAGAGAGAGAGAGAGAACAGAGGAAGCAAAACTTAGTTGTACGGTTAGTATAGAGAAGCCATCACCAGACAGCCACAGGTTAGAGCAAAATAACACCGCCAGCAAAACCAAAAGGGAATGCATTATAGAGTTACAAAATTAAAAAGAATTAAAAAGCCACCAGTAGAAACCACAGCTTTTATAGTCAACAGAACACACACAGCTTCAACGGACGTCGCCGATGGATACCGCCTTTTTTTTTTTTTTTCCTGCCAGCGACGGCGATTTTAGTGAAGGAGAGAACTAATAGAAACATCTGCAGTGGTTCGGCTGTTCAAATGAACGCCGCGGCGTTATTGGCATCAAAACAGCTTCACCGAGCCGCATTAACCTAAAAAGCAACAGAGCCAGGGCTTTCCTGTCACGTGTTTAGTGTTTTTACTGCTAATGAGGTGAACGGATTCAGCTGTTGAACCATTTTGCTTCACGCTGTTAATTTAAACCACTTAAAAATGTCTGCCCGGCAACCGTGTGAAAACTGCTTCAAAAAGCGGGCCCCACTATTGGTCGCCACATCACTGCGCCAAATATTTGGGGACGAATGGGCAAAGACCTGTTGTGCACAGCAACGCCCTTAGGTGGCGATAGAGCCCTGTGCTCGTCAGGGGAAGGGTACATCTGTATGGATGTGTGCACCTGTGCTGCATTTCTGCACACCATACAATCTCATCTATAATCAGACAAGTCAATGTCTCTGTGAGACTTCTCTATCTC
>PIJE02001046.1:79551-88008 GCA_002895965.2 Coryphaenoides rupestris | reverse complement strand
AAGGAGGTGGAAGAGGATGAGGAGCGATGGGGAGGGAGAGGCACGCAATAGACTAGGCAGATGGGGGTTTTGAGTATTGAGAGAGACAAAAACAGAGAAGAGAGCAGAAGAGAGAAAGACGAGAAAGACAAAGCAGAGGACAGCGAGATGAGAAATAAGGTTGGTACGGGGATGTGTTTTTGATTTGCAAAGCGTGTGGGGGGGGCGGGGGGGGGCGGGGTTTAAGATGGGTGGCGGCGTAAACAGCAGGGGAGCGATCGACGGTGCCGGTTTATTGGCCGTCAAACACAGAGTCAGGCGTAGCGTGTGGTGGTGGTGGAGGTGAGTGGTGGCTGAGAGGAAGGTTCGAGGGTTGTTCGTTGTTTGGTTTGTTGTTGTTTGTGGAATTCGGGTTGGATGAGGAGGGGAAGGAAGTCAAATGGAAGATCATAGCGGGAGTCCGCGTAGTCGTTCGTCACGGGGTCCGCCCGGACACGGCCGCAAAAGATGCACACGACGCAAACCAAACAACCAGAGACCACGGCAGAAACAGACAGAAGCCAGTAGAACACAGTATTCAAAGCGGGAAAAAGGTAACAAAGCTACGTCAGAGCAGGGACAAAAACTGCGGCACAAACACACCAGTATAGGAACGAGGGGCAGAGAGAGGACAAACAAGGACACGACGGATAGAGACGGGCGGGGTTAATGGTGGTGGGGTAGAGGTGGTGGTGGTGTGAAGTTGGTTGGTTGAGTGATGGAGTATTTAACATTTGCGGTGGAGATAGCATGAGGGAGTGGGGTAGGGTTGTTTGGTTGGGGGTGGTTGGAGGAAGCGAGGGTGGAGTGGAACAGAGTAGACACTTGTGAGCTTACTTGAGGGATCTGTGGAACTGAGACAACACACACATCAGGAACACAAACGGCACACCCACATACTGTAACCATATGGACACGACACCACACACACACACACACACACACACACACACACACACACACACACACACCACACACACACCAACACACACACACAACACACACCGGACTGGACTACGGGGAAACTTAGGGGCATGCCAATATGGGCGGGCTGGTTGTCTTGTCCGGGGACATCGGGATTCAATGCAATCATGCCTTTATAACACACACACACACACACACACACACACACACACACACACACACACACACACACACACTCTTCTTCAGATCGGACGGTGTTCTGTCTGACTGCCTGAAGATTCAATTCATGAATTTTTATTCCATAGAAAATTAATAAAAATAAAAGGCTGGTATGACACACGGAACAGAACGCACCTCCTCATATACTTAAGTAAATAAATAATATTAAAACAATAATAATAACGACCATCTTCATCCACAAAACACACAGAACAAACCAGGTGGTATTGTGTGTGTAATGATGATGATGTGTGCACGTGTGCGTGTGTGTGTACGTGTGTGCTGTGTTGTACGTGTGTGTGTACGTGTGTGTGATGGTGTGTGTGTCATGGTATGTGTGTGTGTGTGTGTGTGTCTGTGTGTGCGTGTGTGTGTGTGTGTGTGTTCATGTCTCTCTGTCTCTCTCTCGCGCACTTTGCCTAAGTTGTACCTGCACATGCTGCTCTTGCGGGAGCCAGAGCTGCTGGGGGAGGAGGGGGGAGTCTGGTAGGACCAGCTGTAGTCTGAACCCTTCAGGTCCTTAATCACCTGGAGAGGGAGAGAGACAGGGGAGGGGGTGGAGAGAGAGGGAGAAGAGAGGAAGAGGGGGGAGAGAGAGGGGGAGAGGAAAGGGGAGGAGAGAGGGGGGGAGAGAGGGAGAAGAGGGAGAGAGGAGAGAGGGGGAGAGAGAGGGGGAGGAGAGAGAGAGGGGGCCTGGTTAGTACTTGGATGGGAGACCGCCTGGGAATACCAGGTGCCGGTAAGCTTTTTTCTTGTTCCGCCCGGACGGTGTGGCCCTCTTTGGAGCGTTGTCAGTGTTTGTGCCGTCTGTCCATTACAGCTCCATGTAGCGCCGAGAAGCAATTGGCTTACGGCCATACCACCACTGAGCGCGCCCGATCTCGTCTGATCTCGGAAGCTATGCAGGGTCGGGCCTGGTTAGTACTTGGATGGGAGACCGCCTGGGAATACCAGGTGCCGTAAGCTTTTTCTTTGTCCGCAGCGGTGCTGGCCCTCTTTGAGCGTGGTCAGTGTTTGTGCGGTCGTCCATACAGCTCCATGTAGCGCCCTCTAGCTGTGACAGACTGGTACCAGGAAGTGTGACACTAAAAATGTTGCCCAACTGAGGATGAGGGAGGAATAGAGAAGTACATAAATTATGTCTGCCTCTCAGTCCGCCTGTCTGTCTGTCAGTCAGCCTGTATCTCTGCATGTCTGTCTGTCTCACTGCCGGGCTGTCTCTCCATCTCTCTATGTCTACCTATCCGGCTGTTTTATAGTCAACAGAACACACACAGCTTCAACGGACGTCGCCGATGGATACCGCCTTTTTTTTTTTCTTCCTGCCAGCGACGGCGATTTTAGTGAAGGAGAGAACTAATAGAAACATCTGCAGTGGTTCGGCTGTTCAAATGAACGCCGCGGCGTTATTGGCATCAAAACAGCTTCACCGAGCCGCATTAACCTAAAAAGCAACAGAGCCAGGGCTTTCCTGTCACGTGTTTAGTGTTTTTACTGCTAATGAGGTGAACGGATTCAGCTGTTGAACCATTTTGCTTCACGCTGTTAATTTAAACCACTTAAAAATGTCTGCCCGGCAACCGTGTGAAAACTGCTTCAAAAAGCGGGCCCCACTATTGGTCGCCACATCACTGCGCCAAATATTTGGGGACGAATGGGCAAAGACCTGTTGTGCACAGCAACGCCCTTAGGTGGCGATAGAGCCCTGTGCTCGTCAGGGGAAGGGTACATCTGTATGGATGTGTGCACCTGTGCTGCATTTCTGCCAAAATAAGGATTTCTGGAAATATAAAAATGTCTAATCTGTTTGTGTATTTTACAGTTCCTTCCTTTTCTCCTGGGTTCTGTTAAGAGTTAAGTGTGTGTGTGTGTGTGTGTGTGTGTGTGCCTGTGTGTGCATGTGTGTGTGTGCGTGCCTGCGTGTGCATGTGTGTGTGTGTGCCACGCATGTGTGTGTGTGTGTGTGTGTGTGTGTGTGTGTCCGTGGATTTGTGTGCGTGCCTGTGTGTACCTTTGCGAGCCTTCTTCTGCAGTTTTATGGTGTCGGAGGATTTCTTCTTGATCTCGTGGCGTGAGCGCTTGTACTCTGTGGACACACGGAGGTAAACACCGTTAGCTCGTCACGTCCTTCCTGTCATTGTACGCTCTGACGGCATCCATTTGTATTCCACATAAGGACATAAAGATCTCAGAAGACACGTCCATCCCGAGGTGTTTCCAATATAACTCCAATGATATGTCCTCTTTTACACTGATAAAAATGTCATAAGCATGGAGAGAGAAAGTTAAAGGGGACATATTACACCACCAGGTGTGAGTGTGATTAGCCATTGCAAGCCGTTTCACAACTGCCATGTGACTAACGTCTAGTGACATCACAAGTGGGAAGTCCACCTAGATCTATGATGACTAGATCAGTCTACCAGCCTACCCAGTGGACTGTACCGACAGGTAATCTGATCTAGTCGGCATACATCTAGGTGGACATTCCCACTTGTGATGTCACTAGATGGTAGTCACATGGCAATTGCGAAACGGCTTGCAATGGCTAATCACACTCACACCTGGTGGCGTAATAGGGGACCTTTAATTAAAATGGCTTAGCTAGCATGATAGCGCTCCCTGAGTGTGTGTGCTGGTGGCTGACTTAACCTGTGGTTCACTGATTAGCCAATGCTGCAGCCCCACCCCCCAGACTCTAACTGGGCCAGGTGAGGCTGTAGCCCCACGCCCCAGACTCTAACTGGGCCAGGTGAGGCTGTAGCCCCACGCCCCAGACTCTAACTGGGCCAGGTGAGGCTGTAGCCCCACGCCCCAGACTCTAACTGGGCCAGGTGGGCCAATTAAGCCAGCCAGCCACCAAACACACACACTCCCACAGTGGTCTTTTGTCACCTGCCCAGCAGCAACAGAGTGTGTGTGTGTGTGTGTGTGTGTGTGTGTGTGTGTTGGAGGGCTACCTTTGGCGTGGTCCTTGTCCAGCTGGTTGGCCGTCTTCTTCCAGTCCTCGATGCGGTCCTGGAGGGGACAGATCAGGCTCTCCATCAGAGCGCTGCGAGGGGGAGAAGGGGAACCAATCATTAATGGTGAAAATCATTTCAAGATCATTTTAAAGTCACTCAGCAGATGCTTTTATCCAAAGTGACTTAAGAACAATCAATGACAATAACTATATAACTGTAAAGAAAGAACTGTAAAGATACTTAAACAAAGAACTATGTACTTTCTTTTACCACCGAGGTACTTGAGTGTAATTTTTTTGTGTAATCCTTTTGCCACTGACGGCCTCCATTTTGATTCTGTGTAATTTGAAACGAGTCCACATTATTTCCATGTCGTATATATCTGTGGCGTGCTTGTAAAAATAAACGGCGTTGAAGATGTGATGCGGTGACACGTACTATTCTCAGAATCAATTCAACAATACCATAAACCGACCACCTGGCAAAAAAAACCATGCCAACCGGCACCAGAAGAAAACCACCGTCTCCCCATACGGACACGCAAACACAAACACAATGCACACTTAACATTGTTTATACAGTAAGGACGGAGTTTTATAGTTGCGTTTTATAGGCGTGCACATATTTTTTTATGGTATATTTTATGCTAAGGAGGACGGAATGCCTTGGCACAATTCTACACAGTTCTGCGTGTGAAGGGACAATCTGGACTAATGGAAGCTCGGGGATAGGAACGCGTCCGTCCCCCCCCCACAGTGAAATACTCTCATCTGACTGGGAGCCTGGAGTCTCCCCTAGTGACCCCAGAGTAAACCGCGGAGCTATATTTGGGGAACTGGGCCGTGATTTATAAATACACTCGCGCACACCCCTGTGATGATGTGACGGTCTACTTCACCGCTTCAGTATGTGGAACATCTGGGCCAGTAAGGTACTCACACTCTCACACTACACATTCACACACTCACACTCACCCAAGAGGCCTGGATCGTGATGCATGGCTTTAGGTTAGTAGGGAGAAGGAGGGAGGGAGAGAGGGAGAGAGGGAGAGAGAGCGGGAGAGAGAAAGAGATAGAATAAAGTGGATATAAGTGACAAAGAAGGAGAGGAAAGGTATAGAGGAAGAGACAGAGATGGAGAGACATAGAGGGTGAGAGAAGGAGAGAGAGAGAGAAAGAGAGAGAAAGAGAGAGAGGAGGAGAAAGGAAGGAAGTGGGAGAGAAGGAGATCGGGACATGGAAGGAGACGGAGAAGGACAGAAAGAGATGGAGATGATGGAGAGAAGCCAGTGGGAGTGAGAGAGAGAGAGGATGAGGAGACATACAAGGGGAGACAAAAGAAGGTGAGAGGGAACAGGAGGGCGAGAAGGAGAGAGGGAAAGAGGAGGAGAAAAGAAGGAAGTGGGAGAGAAGGAGATCGGGACATGGAAGGAGATAGAGAAGGACAGAAAGAGATGGAGATGATGGAGAGAAGACAGTGGGAGGGAGAGAGAGAGAGAGAGAAAGAGTAGACAACGAAGACAGGGGAGCAGGATAGGTGGAGCAAGCCAGCAACATCACATCTGCGCTTATAAATAAGGAGAGCTGGAGAGCTGTTGGACAGTAAGCCTTTTCCAGGTGCTTAGCCAAACGCTTACCTTATCCCTGCCAAGTACAGGTAATATCATCCACATCCATCCACTTATTCATTATAGTAGCTGCAGAGTGTCTTCTGCGTGTACAGCATTAATAAATCACTTTAGCGGAATCTCTCTTTAATCCCTCGAAGAGTTACATGTCGCTTGCTGAGTCCCCTTCTCAACTTTTCCAGCGAACCCGTCATCTATCCCCCCCCCCCCACCCCAAGACACACTTACATGCACACACACACACACACACACACACACACACACACACACACGCACACACGTGTCAGTCATGGAACAAATGCAATCATTTTCAGATTGACTGAATGTTCAAAGGGAACCCCTTCTATTGCTATTGTAATAATTCATCACCATCATCATCATCACCGTCATCACCATCATCATCAACGACCACGAGCCATGGAAAACTCATTAGCAGAGGAGGAGGGGGTAGGAGGAAAAACAATGGATTCTGGAGCAGTTTCTGGAATGTTCCTAGTGTGGTTGGCATGTGGCATGCTGCTGGTCACTGATTACTTACATGCCCGCTTGTTTACCACCCCTCGGTGCGGTGAATTACCTCATGCGACGCGCCATTGGCCAGATGTCACCTGACCGGTAATCTGTCAAGCCTATTGGCCACCGCGCCAACATTTGGTTTTTTTTGCAACGTTCATCGGCGCAGGGCAGATTGTGTGCGCGCTGCTGTTTCAGTTCTTGTGGTTAATTAGCTGCTGTAAGTCACTTCCTCAATAAATACCACCACACCCTCACACTCACTTCTTCACTGTTTAGTCAATTCCTCCCCGTTTGACTAATATTGTCATTCTTTATGGTGTGGTGGACTACATTAAAGCAGAAGAGTCAGCAAGCAATGTGCTACACTTCATAAAAGTAGAAAATATTAAGCATCATTAAAATATAAATATTAGGGGAATATCAGGGGAAAATAAATATGATGCAGAATTATCCAAATACACCGCGGGAAGGAGATAGGAAAGAATGAAGGAGTGAAGGAAGTAACCAAGCAACAACGGGAGGATTGAAAATGTAAATACAAATATTTGTACAAATCTAAGAGGGTGAAAGTATGTAGCATCAGTACGATGAGTCAGAAATGAGAGCGAAAGAGAGGAGAAAGGAGGCGAGAGAAAGTGTGAAGTGTGCAGAGGGAGTGAACAGAGAGGACAGGAGGGGAGAAGGGGAGGGGGAGGAGAGGAGAGGGTAGGGGAGGGAAGGAGAAGGGATGAGAGGGGAGAGGAGGGGTCAGAGGAGAGGAGACGAGGAATAGAGGAGAGGAGAGGGGAGGACGGAGGAGCTCTTACTTGGTGAACTGCCGTAGCTTAGCCTCGATGCTGCGGTGTCTCATGCACATCCTGGTGAGCGCCGAGCCGATGTCCCTGGTGGCTCCTGGACACACAGGAACACACACACACACACACACACAGGTTCATATCACCACAGAACCTCACATCATTGATCCCCACCATCCCCACCCCCTATGGACACTATACTGCACGTTATATTAACCTTTAACCCCACTGACTCCCACCCCCCATGGACACGACTGCGTTACATTAACGCACATCTTCTTTAAATTGCACCTTTAATTGCTTCTTTTTTCTATATACTCTATATATTAGCATTTTTTTTCCCATATCATTGCTTTCCGTTTATTGTTCAATGTTATGCACCAATTTCACAAAAGCACATTCCTTGTTTGTAAAAACTAAGGCAATAAAGCTGATTCCGATCTTCTGATTCTGAATGTGATTCTGGATATCGTAATATAAAAAAGCATTACAGTAAAGTCATGTCATGTTCTGGACTGTTCTAGAGCTGTTCTGCTATTTGCATCTGGTCATTTTATATAGACTATCTATTAATACCAGAGAACATGCTATATCATGATGATACTGTTGGTATATCAAGATTAAATCACCTATATCGTTATAGAGGACTTTGATGATGATTAGCGCTTAGATTTTCTAAGCTGCATTTGCCGTAAACAACAGTTACAGAAATGTGTTGCTTTGCCTGCCATTGACAAGTGTTGTAAAGTATTTAAAGTGTTATAAGCAGTGAGGCGGTCATCTGCAGGACAGCAGGAGTGAGCAGTGGGGCGGAGCTACGGTCTGAGTTGTTTGGGGAACGCTGAGGCATCGATTTCCATCTGCTGCACATCACGATGTAGCCTAGTGCCGCGTTTAGAGACGAGACAGGTACACAGTCCTGGCTGTGTACAGGACACGCGCACACACACGCATGCACACACACGCTGCAGAGGCATGGCGTGGTACCGCAGGGGTGGGGGGCGGTACTATCGAGGAAGCTCCGCCCCCCAAAATAGGGCCTCTCATTACCTCTGCCCAGGTGCTATACTATACTATACTATACTATACTATACTATACTATACAGTATGTGCCTCTGCAGCCCTGTGGGGCATGGATCAGGCCCTCACAACACACACATACACACACACACACACACACACACACACACACACACACACACACACACACACACACACAACATACTCTTCGATGTGAGTATGTGTGTGTGTGTGTGTGTGTGTGTGTGTGTGTGTGTGTGCATCTGTATGTGTGTGTGCGTGCGTGCGTGTGCGTACATCTGTATGTGAGTGTTTCTGTGTGTGTATGTATCTGTATGTGAGTGTGTGTGCATCTATGTGTGTGTGTGTGTGTGCG
>PIJE02001046.1:72051-77051 GCA_002895965.2 Coryphaenoides rupestris | reverse complement strand
CTGTTTTGTTGCCTGTCTCCGCCTCCCTGAACATGAAGAGATCTCACATCTGGAGAAACTGCTACTGTGAAGAACGAACAACATGGCTGTCGACCTCTGCTCTGATCTATGTGTGTGTTCGTGTGTGTGCATGTGTGTGTGTTAAATATTCTTTTTCATTTCACTGCACATCCTGCATATGGATGCGACAATTAAACTTCTTGAATCTTGAATCTGTGATATTAATACCTGTATTTGAATTGTAAATACAAGTGACTGTGTGACAAGAATGGTTCTATTGACATTGATATTCTTAATTACAGTAATACATTTGATATTTGATATGAATATGAATATACTATACTGTCATGAAAAAGAGGTAATTATAAAACGCCCCTTCTATGGCCCTGTAGAAATGTAGATTCTAGATTTAAAAAAACAGAGACAAAGACCCTTCTCTCTCCCCCCCACACTCTCTCTCTCCCTCTCTCTTTCTCCTCTCCTTCACCCCATCTCTCTCCTTCAAATATCCTTCTCTCTCTCCCCCCCACTCTCTTTCTCCCTCTCTCTTTCTCCTCTCCCTCACCCCATCTCTCTCCTTCAAATAGCCTTCTCTCTCTCCCCCACTCTCTCTCTCCCTCTCTTTCTCCTTCCTTCACCCCATCTCTCTCCTTCAAATACCCTTCTCTCTCTCCCCCCCACTCTCTCTCTCCCTTCACCCCATCTCTCTCCTTCAAATACCTTCTCTCTCTCCCCCCCACACTCTCTTTCTCCCTCTCTCTTTCTCCTCTCCTTCACCCCATCTCTCCTTCAAATAGCCTTCTCTCTCTCCCCCCCACACTCTCTTTCTCCTCTCCTTCACCCCATCTCTCTCCTTCAAATATCCTTCTCTCTCCCCCCACTATCTCTCCCCCTCTCTCTTCTCCTCTCCTTCAAATACCCTTCTCTCTCCCCCCCACTATCTCTCCCCCTCTCTCTTTCTCCTCTCCTTCACCCCATCTCTCTCCTTCAAATACCCTTCTCTCTCTCCCCCCACACTCTCTTTGTCCTCTCCTTCACCCCATCTCTCTCCTTCAAATACCCTTCTCTCTCTCCCCCCCACACTCTCTCTCTCTCCCTCTCTCTTTCTCCTCTCCTTCACCCCATCTCTCTCCTTCAAATACCCTTCTCTCTCCCCCCCACACTCTCTCTCTCCCTCTCTCTCTTTGTCCTCTCCTTCACCCCATACCCTTCTCCCCCCCGCTCTCTCTCTCCCTCCTTCTCTCTCTTTCTCCTCCCCTTCACCCCATCTCTCTCCTTCAAATACCCTTCTCTCTCTCCCTCTCTCTTTCTCCTCTCCTTCACCACATCTCTCTCCTTCAAATACCCTTCTCTCTCTCCCTCTCTCTCTTTCTCCTCTCCTTCACCCATACCCTTCTCCCCCCCGCTCTCTCTCTCTCTCCCTCCCTCTTTCTCCTCTCCTTCACCCCATCTCTCGCCTTCAAATCCCCTTTTCTCACCCCCACACTCTCTCTCTCCCTCTCTCTCCTTCACCTCTCCTCTCTCCTTCAAATACCCTTCTCTCCTCCTCTCCCTCTTTCTCCCTCCCTCTCTCTCGGTCCCTCCTTCTCGTTGGCTTCCTGCTTTTCATCTGCTTCCTGCCAACACAAAGCCTCCAATGAACACGCAGGTGTGTGTATGAGTAGAGGTAGTGTGTGTGTGTGTGTGTGTGTGTGTGTGTGTGTGTGTGTGTGTGTGTGTGTGTGTGTGTGTGTGTGTGTGGTGTGTGTGTGTGTGTGTGTGTGTGCATCCATGTGCGCGTGTGTGTGACGGTGTGCATGTGTGTGTGTATTTATGGTGTGTATGGATGGCATGATTTCAGGTATCCGGGGAGGGTTATGTTGTGAAAGCTGCCAATGTGTCATCCCACCATATGGGGCCTCCGTTGTGTGATAAATCCAGTCCTTTTTTTTCCCGTTATAACCTGACAAACATTACAATACGCGTAAACAAACAAACAACCCAGGATTTTTGTTTTTGTCTTTTTTTTGTGCGTGTCTCTTGTTTTAGAACGTTTCAAAATGGCCGCACTTTTTCCCTCTCGCGTTTGACGCACTATTTGCAGTTGCACTCGCGAACCCGGAGAAATCCACTTCACTGACAGCTCTGTTGGTTTCCATGACAGCAAGAGACTGGGCCTTGACGAGAGAGAGAGAGAGAGAGAGGCTCAGTCTGTTGCTATGGTGAGAGTGCGGATGTGTGTTGCTAAGGTCACACAGTCTGCTGCTGGGAAAAATAAATAACTTGGAATAGAATGGAATAGATAGATGATAGAAATATATGGATAGATGGAGACATTGATAGATATGGATGATAGACAGACAGATAGATAAATAGATAAGTATGGATAGATAGATAGATAGATAGATAGATAGATAGATATAGATAGAAGATAGATAAGATAGATAAGATAGATAGATAAATGGATGAATATATCGATGAATAGATACATAAATAGATAGATATAGATAGACAGATGGATAGGTAAATAGATAGATAGATGGATTAATACATAGATAATAGATACATAAATAGATAGATAGACAGATATATAGGTACATATATAGGTAAATAGATAGATAGATAGATAGATAGATAGATAGATAGATAGATATAGATATACATAAACAGAGTGACCTTGAGGTCAATTTCTAAGGTCAGGCTCATGATATCATAAAACAAACACATAATGTCCATGCGTGCGTACACACATGTGTGTGTGCGTGCCGCTTGGCCGGGCGTATCGGTGTGAATATTGTGAGCGATGGGTGTCAGGCTGAAGCCAGCATATCCCTGGAGAGCATGGACGGGGCATGTTGTGTTCAGTCTGGCCTGTTTCAACATGGCAGCCTCGGACGAGCCAATCACAAGCAATGTACTGTGTGCTAGGACGCCTCCATAGGAGCATCAGCTAATTCATAGCCTTGTTATTGACAAGGGACGATGATTGCGATCGTGAGTAGTAAGACGTTACTGTACTTGACCTTTTTGTTCCACAACATTACAGGTATGAGGCTGTATGGTGTGTGTGTGTGTGTGTGTGTGTGTGTGTTGTTGTATTGTTGCTTTCCCAGGGAATATCAATGAGCCATGCCACAAATTACACTTTCTCTTCAAGTCTCTCTCTCTCTCCGTCTCTCTCCCCATCTCTCTCTCTCTCTCTCTCTCTCTCTCTCTCTCTCTCTCTCTCTCTCGCCTCCGGCCTCATTGGCCTTACCTCCAGTGCATCGCCATGGCAACGAAATCTTTGGAGGGATCCGTCAGTCCCTCACTACCTCCTCGCTCACACAGACACACACACACACACACATGCACACACACACCATTACAGTCACAACACACATACCATTAGTGCCACAACATACACATCACAGTCACAACACACATTATCAGAACACGCACAGTCTCAACACACGCGCATGTCATCAACAACACACACAAGACACACTACGACACGGTAATACGGTTATTTATGTTTAGGTTGGACACGCTGTGAGATATATAAGACTCTACAGTGTTGCAGAGAGAGGCATACTGTATATACTATATATAGTCTCCTATATAGCCTATACTAATAAATTAATTCCCTTAATTAATACCTGTATCTATGTATTTATAGTAGGCCTACACTTCCTTACACACACACACACACACACACACACACACAGGCCCAGATTCATGAATGACTCTGACCCTTTGCCCTTCGCCAGTCTTTGAGAATAATGCTTGTAAACAACAAGTTCAAATCAAAGAGCACAGAGCATGCAGCCCAGGGGCACACCGCTTGTCCTGAGCTGATCACAGTGCTATCTGCCCTGCTTACACACACACACACACACACACACACACACACACACACACACACACACACACACACACACACACACACACACACACACACACACACACACACACACACACAGACCACACACCCGGCAGACACTAGCAGCGGTGCTGATCTATAGGGGCCCATGCCCCACATATGACCTGACCTGGGGCAGTGGCCTCGATAAGGCAGACTGGAGGTTCAAGTGCGGGAGGAGGAGGAGGAGGAGGAGGAGGAGGAGGAGGAGGAAGATGCCACGGATTTTGATTTGTGTTCAGATTGTCCTGTGGGCGGGGCCTATCCGCTTCCTGCGAAAAAACGGACGAGGGCATGTGACGCCACTGCTGGGAGATGGGAGTTCATGACCATCTGATAACGGAGGCGATGACATCAGTGACACCATGACACCATCGCCATGGCGACGGATGAAACAGGATATTAAGTGAAATGGAACAGGGAGGATCCATTGTTGTATTTGTTACTCCCAATATGCAAAATAATCAGTTTTTAGCCCTTTAGCCCTGGTTTAGCAATCTGTCTGTATCCAGAATAGATTCCACATGAAACGTATGTTTTTAAAATATGAGAAGTAAAAAGATATCCCACAGTCCCACAGAAGAGCAGATACATAGGATAAGATAAGATAAGATTTATTGAAGATAAGACTTTATTAATCCAGAGGGAAATTCTTGTGCCAGAGGTTGCTCAAAAATAACAATAATAGAATAATAAATATACAGTGCATAAGCCTAATAGAGTAACAATATATGTAAGATATATTTAGTTAAAAAAAATAAGTTGGCAATGGTATTGAGAAGTAGGATTACACATGATATTAGGAATATTGCACATGATGATGAAAGGTAATGAATAATCTGCACAGAAATTACAGTATTTACTGTTGAGGACAGTAAAGATGTATTGACCATTTAAATCGGTCTGCAATGCAATGTTCGTTATGTTAACATGTCACTTCGCTTATGTGTATGAAATAGGGCGTGAAAAGATGAGAGGAGAGAGCATGATGAGAGGAGGCCTGATCGATAGAGCCGCTGGTGAGGCTGCAGTTGCCAGGGTTACGGAGCAGACGACGTCTCTGCAGAACCTCCAGCCACCGTCCCATGCACAGACACGCATGCACACACACACACACACA
>PIJE02001046.1:62500-67026 GCA_002895965.2 Coryphaenoides rupestris | reverse complement strand
GCTACTGACGTGTTGGTTTTAACCTGTGCCTGGTTGCACCGCCGTCTGGTGTATGAATGGGTGGAATGTGATGGCGAATAATGTAAAGTTCTTTGATAAAAGCGCGTAATAAATCAATTCATTACCATTATAGTATATCGATGGCCAGCCTCCTGTGACCAGGAGAGGACTGCTCGTAGACACCAACATCAAGATACCCTGACGGTGATCACGAAAGAGATTCAAACATACAGCCGCAATTGGGTCAAGGGCTGACCAATGAACGTCTCGCCTCTACGTCGTGACTGACAGTCCAGGAGGACAATAGCGGTGAAGGAACACAGTGGAATGGGCAGTAGTGAGCGTTCAAGCGTTTCTAACAAGAGTCACTGGCCTAGGAACGCATTGCAGCACACCCTCCTGGCTTTCATTAAGAGGCTTTA
The DNA here is from genome assembly GCA_002895965.2 of Coryphaenoides rupestris. Lineage (NCBI taxonomy): Eukaryota > Metazoa > Chordata > Actinopteri > Gadiformes > Macrouridae > Coryphaenoides > Coryphaenoides rupestris. Next base: position 66,604 of record PIJE02001046.1, on the reverse strand, counting down.
AATCTGTCTTTAAGATGCAACACACACACACAACGAATACACACACCACACACATCGCGACACAAACCACAATGCATGCGCACACTTTGTCAATGCCTACCTCAAACATCAGAGCCTTCTTGCTACTCCTCTCTGCCCTCCTCCCATCATCGTCACATCTTAACAGTGAGGGACACAAAAAACACACAGTTGACTGCTAACAGCGTAAGGAAAAAGTCAGTAATTCTGTCTTAAAGTGCAATTAAACCAAAGTTTCTGATATAAGCTCATTTTGTCTCCCCTTGTCAATAAGGGAGTCTGATATGGCCTCCACCACTCGGCACAAACGGAACACCAAAACAATCGTGTGTAATCTACTCCGTGTGACGTTCGCTGTTTGTCAAAAACACACACGACTGGTGAGAACGTTGCTGAGGCGGCAGGATTTTCTGTACATCTCACGCCGGAGAGAGAGAGAGGACAGACAGATAGAAGCAGAAGAGAGAGAGGAGAGGGAGGGCATGTGTGCATGATAATGATAAGGGGATGCACTCACACAGGCAACTTTGCTAAATGTCCCTGGCTAACGCTAGCTAAGCCACTCTGCTTAGCGGTCGGTTGAGGTCTGTAGCTTGATCGTTATAGGCGTGCTGTGTTGTGTCTGTGTCGGTTGGTGTGTGGTTCTGCGTGCGTCCTGTTGGTGCGTGCTGTGCGGTGCGTGTCTGCGTTGGTGCGTGCGTGCGATGCGTGCGTGCGTGGCGTGCTGCGTCGTTCTGCGTGCGTGCTGGTGCGTGGTCGTTGTGTGTTGTGTGCTTGTGAAGGGATGGTCGAATGCAGAGATCCTGAATTTCCCTCAGGGATTAATAAAAGTATTATCTCGTTCCAACAACACATACATGATTTGTCTTTGCATCACACAACACCGCTCACATCCAACCGAGTTGGGGGGGGGACACAGCTGTTGGACGACTTGTGACAACAAGAAACACGATTCTCGTTTCGCCTGTGTTGAACGTAGGGGCAGCTGTCGTAAAGTGTCGACGCGCGCCTCCAAATAGCTTTTTGCTAACTTAAATTATTAACAATTTCTCGCCACAAACTCCTTGAACTGTCTCCCGATTCTCTTTCCGTTTGGTAAGCAGCTAAGAATGGACGTAGGAAGCAAGGCTGTTGTGTGTGTGTGTGATGTGCATGTGATTGTGTGTCGATTCGGTGTGTGTGTGCATGCAAAGAGGCTATAGAATTATGCAGCTTGATGTTGAAACTCAGCAAGGGTGTCCACATAATGAGCATATATGGCCTTTGCCAAGTCTAAATGTGAGGTAACACAGTAACTCACGGTAAGACTGTTAACAATGAGGCAGGTATTAACCTGTTCATTTCGCGTGAGTTATCTTCGCGTTCGTTAACGCATGTATAAGCGTTATAACACAGGTGGTTAACGTGTTACCTGAGTGTTTAAACTCTTCCTTGTTTGTATGCATGTGGTATGTATGGCATCTCTGTCAATCTGCGACCTGCCAATCATACACCCTTGAGAGTTTTTCACCTGCCATACCTGGTTTATACAGCTCAGGTTGTTTAATAATTGTGATAATTTCTCACTAGACTTCCTGATGAAATAAAAGTGAATAACATATATTTATTAATATATATCCATTACCATCATTTATCACATCGAGACATGATGATCAGTGTTCATCCGACTAACCATGCCAGGCTTCCGCATAGAGCATCATGCTGTGCTGAGTTACCCACTGCAGTGCTTCTTAAAATTAGCTGCATTGTGGTAATTTAGTGCTGCGGTCTCCTTGGTCCGCCGTTTGCTTCTGCATCTGCTCGCTTGTCTCTGCCTTCTTGCTCTCAAATGACTACTCAGCCCATAACCAACTTTCCACGCATCACTGGTTGTGTGCTGCCGTGTGTGTATGTGTGTGTGTTGTGTGATGTCAGCCACATTAAGTGGGTTCTCTATCTGTGTCTCTTGGCTAGAGCTCTCTACAAAGCGCGAGATAACAACTCTCTCCATTACACACACTAAAGCAACACGCGTGCACACACACACACACACAACACACACACACACACACACGCAAACACATCTTGTTTCCCCAGAGGAACAGTTTAGTGCAGGTCAACTGACTAGAACTATGGCTAAAATCCAGAGTCTTTTCTGCAGCTGTAGGAACCCACCCTCTCTCTCTCTCTCTCTGCTCTCTCTCGTCTCTCATCTCTTTCCATCTCATTCCTCTCTGTCTCTCTTCGTCTTACTCTCTTTCTCGCCATATTCTCTCTCTGTGTGTGTGTGTTGTGAGGTGATATGTGTGATTGTGTGCAATGTGCTGCTGGAGTGTGTGTGTGTGCGAGTGTGTGTGCGCGCATGTGTGTGTGCGTGTGTGTGTGTGTGTGTGTGTGTGAGGGATGGGTCGAATGCAGAGACCGAATTTCCCCGACAGGGATTAATAAAAGTATATCTCGTTCACACGCACACATACCATGCATTGTCTTTGCAACACACACACACCGCTCACATCCACACGAGCTTGGGGGGGGACACAGTCTTTGGGACGACTGTGCACAACCAGACACACCCGAGATGTCGTTCCCCGTGTGTTTGAACGTGGGGCAGACTGTCGAAGTGTCGAACCGCCAGCCTCCAGATAGCTTGTTCTGCTCAACTTAAATAAACAAGTCTCGCCACAAACTACCTTGAACTGCTCCTCCGCATTCTCTTCCTGTTTGGAAGCAGCTAGAATTGGATGTAGGAAGCAGCTGTGTGTGTGTGTGTGTGCATGTGCATGTGTGTGTGTGTGTGTGTGATCGTGTGTGTGTCTGCCAAAAGAGGCTATAGATTACTGGCAGGCTTGATGTGAAACTCAGCAAGGGGTGTCCCCATAAATGAGCATATATGAGCCTTTGCCAAGTTGAAATCGTGGGTAACACAGTTAACAATCACGGGTAAGACTTTAACAACGAGGGCACGGTAATTAACCGTTCATTCGCGTGAGTTTATCGTCGCGTTCGTTAACGCAGTGATAAGCGTTAACTAACAGGTGGTTAACAGTTACCTGAGTGTTTAATACTCTCCTTGTTGTTGCATTGGTGATGTATGTGCATCTCTGTCAATCTGCTGACCTGCCAACAGTCAATACACCCTTGAGAGTTTTTCACGCCCATACCTGGTTAATATACAGCTCAGAGTTGTTTAATAATCGTGATAATTCTCACTGAGACTTCCTGATGAAATAAAGGTTGAATAAAATATAGTTCTATTAATATATAATCCATTATCCATCATCTATCATCCACATCAGAGCACATGATGATCGGGTCATCGACTACCATGCCCGGGCTCCGCTATGAGAGCATGCAGTGCTGTGCTGAGTCACCCACTGCAGTGCTTCTAAATATAGCTGCATTGTGGGTAATGTAGTCTGCCGGTCTCCTGGTCCGCCTGTGCTTTCTGCATTCTGCTCGCTGTCTCTGCCTCTCTGTGCTCTCAACTGAACTGAACTCACCATACCCCACTGCCACACATCCACGGTGTGCGTGCGCGTGTGTGTGTATGGTGTGTGTGTGATGTCAGCCACATTAAGTGGGTCTCTATCTGTGTCTTCTGGCTGAGGCCCTACAAACGCTGGATACACACTTGTCTGCCATTACACACACAAAAGCACACGCGTGCACACACACACACACACACACACACACACACACACACAGACACACACACACGCACACACACACTTGTTTCCCCAGAGAACAGGTTTAGTGCAGGTCAGACTGACTAGAACTACTGGCTAGAATCCAGAGTCTTTTCTGCAGCCTGTGGGAAACACCACCTCTCTCTCTCTCTCTCTCTCTCTCTCTCTCTCTCTCTCTCTCTCTTTCCATCTCCATCTCTCTCTGTCTCTCTCTCCGTCTATCTCTCTCTTCCCGGCTACAGTATGTCTCTCTATTTGATTAGCCACTCAACCACTTACGTCCACCAGCAGGGCACCGTGTGCACGCAAGGAAGTTGGAGCAACGGGAAAGGAGGGAAAACAGAAAGAGGAAGAGAAAGAGAGAGAGAGAGAGAGAGGTGAATAGAAGGATGAATAAAAGGATATAGAGGGCGACCCAAGT
>PIJE02001046.1:15000-55000 GCA_002895965.2 Coryphaenoides rupestris | reverse complement strand
ATTTTCAGTCTAGCCATGAAAAATGTTTTGCTCAAACAACCCAACGCACAACGTCCACCGCTATTACAGTGCGGAGGTTCGGGAAGCTGACCCCCAGGTCTGTGGGAAGCCACACTGGGTGCGACCGTGTCCAACAAGTACAAACGCGCGTCCAAAAAGGTCCAAAAAGGTCCAAAAACCGCCCGGCCTGGCCGACGGAATCGTCGGTTAAAATATGAACCTCGGTTCCCCGCAAACTCCTCCGCTAAGTCCTCTGGACGTTTGACACTGTTTGGACACTGTTTTCCCTGAGTCTTTCGGGGGTCTCTCTCTCTGCCTGACAAAGTAAACATGGAAACCATATTTCTGCGCCGAACGAGCTGCAGTCTCCTTCTTGCGTCAGCTCCCGGGGGACCGTTCACTCACAGCAATCTCTGTCCGCGATCTGCAGCAACTAATATACTTTGAACACGGGAACAGAATGTCCCTCACACACCGTGACCAAAAATACACACTTTTCCGTCAGTTAAAGGACAACTTTAACGACTTTCAACCTTATCTCCTATCTGTCCGTATTAGGGAGATGGAGTGTGAAAAACGGCTGAAGTTGTTTGCACAGCTCAGCGCAGATGCAAAAGTTGGGGTAAGATGGAGCATACAAGATGGCGTCGATAGACAAGTTTTGCGTCATCTAGTGTCGTCTGACGGACACAAGTACCGGGGAGATCTGGGTGCAGGCAACATGGACGATGGAAAGTAAACATTGGTCGTTTACATAATACACTACTGTAGCAATGTCTCTGCCACAATGCCACGTGAAGTGGCTTAGTTTTCGGGGCTCCTCCAAGGACACAGGCAGGTCGCAGCGCAAAGTTTGGTTTATTGTTGCGTTTGTTGGTACAATGACATGACATGGAGCCGATTGTGTGTGTGTGCTGGTGGCTGACTTAACCTGTGGTGCACTGATTAGCCAATGCACTACAGGCGTGCAGCCCCACCCATCCCAGACTCTAACTGGGCCAGGTGAGGCTGTAGCCCCACCTGGCCCAGACTCTGACTGGGCCAGGTGAGGTTGTAGGCCCAACCCCCCTCCCCAGACTCTAACTGGGCCAGGTGAGGTTGTAGACCCACCCACCCCAGACTCTAACTGGGCCAGGTGAGGTTGTAGGCCCAACCCCCCTCCCCCAGACTCTAACTGGGCCAGGTGTGGTTGTAGGCCCACCCCCCTGACACTAACGGGGCCAGGTGAGGCCAATTAAGCCAACTACTAACATTGAAATGATACAAAGCCAGTTTTGTATCCACTATAAGATGTTTTGTATCCACACACACACACACACACACACACACACACACACACACACACACACACACACACACACACACACACACACACACACACACACACACACACACACACACACACACACACACCCACGAGGGGTTCCTACCTCTGGTGTTGGTGGCCATGTCTGCCACCTTCTGAAAGGCGTCCAGGAAGGCGACAGCAGCCAGGACAGTTGTTCTGTGTGGACATAGAGGACACATCATGGGTTTAGATTCATGTTTAGTTAGCTACATGCATGGGATAGATGCAAACACTGCATTATGGACAGTCAGACACGGTATCATAATAATAATAATATAATAATAATAATAAAACTTTATTTGTATAGCACATTCCATACATTATCAGCTCAAAGTGCTTTACATTTGAAAATAAATAAAATAGGAACACAGAGAAAAGGTAGAAAATAAAAAGCTTGGCATTTCAGAGAAAGCAGGCCATTTAAGATCACTAAAATTGTCATTTAGAGGCATAAAAAGTCAATTGAAATTAACTTGACGGACTCCATGTTAATGTACGTAAAGGAATGGTCAAGAGCCACTTCACTTCAAAATGTCGGCGAACTCATCCTGGGGTGAGGCACACATTGCAGATTTCGCCACTAACACAAATATGACAAAATCAATTTAGGGCTTGAGCTAAATGAACTGAATCAAAAATAAATACCCACCCCCCCTCCCTGCCAATCTACCCAGGCTTTTAGCTTAGCCCAATTCCAGTGTTATATAAAACAGCCGTTGTTGCAACCGCTTGGCTGCAGCTTACCTGAGCTGGGAATGTAGCTTGGTGGCCTTCGCACTGAAATCCTCCCACACAGGATAGGAGCACTAGCAGAGAGAAGAAACACAAACACACTGTGGTTAGCAACGCTGGCGCACACACACACACACACACACACACACACACACACACACACACACACAACAAAACACAACACAATCCCAGCGCAATCTACTGTTTGCCGCCTGCACATAATAAAGGCAGGAAACAGGAATATCATCATCATCATCATCATCATCATCCAAGTAGCAGCAACTAGAGCGATTCAGAACCGTAACAGCGGAACTTTGCTAAGCTCGGCGTCTCCGATCTAAAAAGCCCAGGGGCCGGAGGTTTATCCAATCACACGCGTTATGTAATTAACTTGACACAAATCGGCCGATAATCAGCTGCTTCTCCAGGGTAAGCTGCAGGACATTCGGGACATGGAGGGCAAAGTTTACAGAGAAGCAAAATGTGCCATATTGTCTTATGACTAAAAAGGAGAATTTTCCACCTGAACCACTAATCCCTTCATTATTCTCCCCTTGAGCCAGTATGTTCAGTATCATCAGAGACAGTGGAAATGGAAATGGTATTACTCATATGTCTATGCAGAGATACAATTCTAGATAGATACAGAACAGAGCATTTCTTTACTACAATCCAGATCCAAAATGGAGGACTCAGTGTGTGGGGCGAATCTAGGACGGTGAGTGGGTACAGTTAGATCCAAGATGTCTGCCGGTTTCTCCTCCTGAGTCATCTCTGACTGACACAATGAGAGGTGTTGGCCCCCCTAATGTTAGTATCATTACCACCACCACTCGATTCCTCTCTCCAGTCTCTCTCTCTCTCTCTCTCTCTCTCTCACTCCCTTTCTCTCCCTCTCTCTTCATGACTCGTTCTCCCTGGAACACAGTCATTTTGTCCTCGTTTGACCCCATGTTGTGATAGGCAGCGCTGCCGTGGCCGGGTGTACTTTGATAGCGATCAGCCCACTGTGCCTTTCTTCTGCTCAACCCAACCAATCTCCGCTCAGGCACATTTTTCTATAATTCACTTGAGTTTCAACCTTCTCCGCTGAAACACGCACACACAGACACACACACGCACACACACAGGCCGCGGGCAGCCGGCAGCATCAAAGAATCCGTTTCGGCGGGTAGATTTGCGTCCGAATGTGAGTGTGAGTCTCTGGTGTACGGTGGCCCGCTCCCGTCTCCATCTCCAGCGCAATTCCCACCGGAGTACCGAGCGTTTTTTTCCCACTGTTTGGACGAGCTGCTTGCGATATTACATGAGCTCCACGTCGAGTCTGTGCTCCTGGTGAAGTATCCCCCCCTGTACTCCGTTAATTATGTTCTGTGATTGAGCCTTGAAGACGGGCTCCGTTTGAAGGGCCTCTGATGCTCTTTGTAGTGAACTCTCCCGAGGACGGCTCTGGCACCATAGAATGGATTATGTGCACAACTTGTCACCCAATTATGTTATTTTTCAAACGTTCCACTTTCTGGGGCCAGAAAACGCATATCCAACAAATCAATGTTGTGATGTACACATTTTGTAAGCGTGTCATATTTGCTGCCCATTTTTTTGGCTCGTTTGTGTGCTATACACCGATATATTCAGTCTCTGGATCATCCATGCATTGCCTCTCTGTCACCATTATTATATACACATCACAAACATAAACAAAAATGTACACACATTGTGAATGTGTGGGTGCTTGTCTGTGTGTGTGTATGTATGTATGTATGAATGTATGTATGTTTGTTTGCGTGTGTTTGTTTGTGTGATGCATGCACGTGTGTGTGCATGTACACATGTGTGTGCTATGTGTGTGTGTGTATGCACGTGTGTGTGTGTGTGTGTGTGGGTGCACGTGCATGCTTAAGTGTGCGTCTGTGTGTGCTATGTGTGTGTGTGTGTCCGTGACGTGTGTGTAATGAGTATGTGGTAGGGTCTGTAACCGGTAAAGTAACAGGTACAGTAACAGTTACAGTCACAGCTGATCTTGAAGGAGGCCTGAGTCGTCCAAATGACAGAAATACATCCGGACCCAGAGTGTGTGTATGCTGCTACTTTGAGCCTTTGGTTGATAAGCAGGAGTCAAATGAAGGCAGCTGGTTGGGGAGAGGGGGCCGGACTCCCCCCAAACCCCGCCTCCCTCAGTGTGTGGGGCGAATCTAGGACGGTGAGTGGGTACAGTTAGATCCAAGATGTCTGCCGTTTTCTCCTCCTGAGTCATCTCTGACTGACACAATGAGAGGTGTTGGCCCCCCTAGTGTTAGTATCATTACCACCACCACTCGATCCTCTCTCTCCCTTTCTCTCCCTCTCTCTTCATGACTCGTTCTCCCTGGAACACAGTCATTTTGTCCTCGTTTGACCCCATGTTGTGATAGGCAGTGCTGCCGTGGCCGGGTGTACTTTGATAGCGATCAGCCCACTGTGCCTTTCTTCTGCTCAACCCAACCAATCTCCGCTCAGGCACATTTTTCTATAATTCACTTGAGTTTCAACCTTCTCCGCTGAAACACGCACACACAGACACACACACGCACACACACAGGCCGCGGGCAGCCGGCAGCATCAAAGAATCCGTTTCGGCGGGTAGATTTGCGTCCGAATGTGAGTGTGAGTCTCTGGTGTACGGTGGCCCGCTCCCGTCTCCATCTCCAGCGCAATTCCCACCGGAGTACCGAGCGTTTTTTTCCCACTGTTTGGACGAGCTGCTTGCGATATTACATGAGCTCCACGTCGAGTCTGTGCTCCTGGTGAAGTATCCCCCCCTGTACTCCGTTAATTATGTTCTGTGATTGAGCCTTGAAGACGGGCTCCGTTTGAAGGGCCTCTGATGCTCTTTGTAGTGAACTCTCCCGAGGACGGCTCTGGCACCATAGAATGGATTATGTGCACAACTTGTCACCCAATTATGTTATTTTTCAAACGTTCCACTTTCTGGGGCCAGAAAACGCATATCCAACAAATCAATGTTGTGATGTACACATTTTGTAAGCGTGTCATATTTGCTGCCCATTTTTTTGGCTCGTTTGTGTGCTATACACCGATATATTCAGTCTCTGGATCATCCATGCATTGCCTCTCTGTCACCATTATTATATACACATCACAAACATAAACAAAAATGTACACACATTGTGAATGTGTGGGTGCTTGTCTGTGTGTGTGTGTGTGTGTGTATGTATGTATGAATGTATGTATGTGTGTGTGTGTGTGTGTGTGGGTGCACGTGCATGCTTAAGTGTGCGTCTGTGTGTGCTATGTGTGTGTGTGTGTCCGTGACGTGTGTGTAATGAGTATGTGGTAGGGTCTGTAACCGGTAAAGTAACAGGTACAGTAACAGTTACAGTCACAGCTGATCTTGAAGGAGGCCTGAGTCGTCCAAATGACAGAAATACATCCGGACCCAGAGTGTGTGTATGCTGCTACTTTGAGCCTTTGGTTGATAAGCAGGAGTCAAATGAAGGCAGCTGGTTGGGGAGAGGGGGCCGGACTCCCCCCAAACCCCGCCTCCCCCCCCCCACCACCCCCGGCCCGAGGAGCCATGATGTCAGGGGGGAGGGGCCACGCTCTTTGATCCGGCCCGTTTGATGTGGCTTCATTTGCTCTCAAACCAGAGAACTCCGCGTTCCCCAATGGAACGGCTGCTAACCACTAGCCCCCGACCCCTTGTGGAGCTGACGCGTGTGCACCACACGGCACGCACACGCACGCACACACACACACACACACACACACACATACACACACTCTCTCTCTCTCTCTCTCTCGCTCGCTTCTCTCTCTCTCTCCCCTATACACACACATATACACACACCCACACACACTCATTAGCATATTTAGTGTATCCTAATCCCAATAATAAAACGGCCTGGCAGTGACGGTCTGTTTCTGTGTGTGTGTGTGTGTGTGTGTGTGTGTGTGTGTGTGTGTGTGTGTGTGTGTGTGTGTGTGTGTGTGTGTATTGCGTGTGTGTTTGTGAAAGTGGGGGTCATGTGATGCCCACCCCCATATAATGTGATAAGTAGCAGCATCAGTATTCAGACATCAATACCCTCCCACTCCCCCCGTTATCTCTCCACACCGAGGGGTCACCAAAGTGAGCTTGGCAGGGAGGGAGGGGCTGTGCGCTGGAGGAACCAAGGAACCAAGGAACCAAGGAAACCAAGGAACCAAGGAAACCAGAGAGGGAAGGAGGGGAGCCAGAGCCACGGTTAGAACACGACCTTGTGCGGAAAAACAAAGCGGCTCAAATCGCACGTCTCTGAAGCCGCAGCCGTTGACGGCGGTTTGATGTTTACAACCAAGATCAATACAATTAAACTGTTGCGATTGCGGCACAATCATCGTGTTGATTTGGGTAGGGGAAAAAAAATCCTGAACTGGTGGTGAGTGAATTCACGACCTTGACCAGATCACTGTCTGGGATCACTTCAAATGCTCTCGCGTCGTCTAAACATATTTTACCCAAGTCCATTTTCTGCTGTGCCACTTTATCAACTGATTCACAAAATAGATAAATAGACCGGGATTTGCCACCAGACATAACAATATTGTCGAGAATGAGGCCTATATGTCGTCATTGTTATGGATTCAAGATTAAAGATTCAAGAGGTTTAATTGTCACATACATATACAGGATACGCAGTGAAATGAAAAAGTGGTGATGCCCAGCAGAATGTGCAACAGAACAAATACACATATCACACAAATATCACAATTGAAGGGAAAGAATCTGAATATCCACACTATTTACAGTCTTTACAGCAGTATCCATGATAGTATTTATGTATAGTTTTCAGCAGTATCCATGATAGAATTTATGTATAGTTTTCATGTACATGGTATTCATGTGTAATTCAGACGTGGGGCAAAAGAAATAGGCAACCCACGGCCTCCTAGTGCCTCGGCTGTTATTCAGGTTAAAAGTCAACAGCCTCTCAACCAAGAGCTCCACCACTTGTGTTCTGTTGACCTCTGCGTTGAAGGTCAACTGAACGTGGGCCCAGTGTAAACTATCTCCTTTAAGACGCCATTAGGACAGCTATGCATACCGAGACCCAAAGACGCATGGGCTTAACGTCCATGCATTATCGCGTGTGGGAATGTGGTTTCTTGAGCTAGCGTGTCCTTACTGTATGTGTGCATGCATGTGTGTGCGTGCGTGTGTGTGTGTGTATGCATGCATGTCAGGCTAATTATTGACATTGTGCATGCCATTACGTCACCACTTCCTGTGTCACGAAGACACTGTGGTGGTGGTGGTTGTGGTGGTGGTGTGTATGACTCCCCATCCCTCCTCCTCCACCACCTCCCCACCACATACACACACACACACACACACACATCAGCACCTATGGCTCAGACCTGCCTCTCCAATCACCACTTGCCTGTGTTGTGTTGTACAGTAGTAGCCGTCCAGTCCATACAATACTGTATTTTTTCTTCCTGTTGGAGCCGTCCAACCCAAGTCAGATAAAGAGGGGTTTTGATCTCCTCCTTCACAACCGTCAGTTTGATTATCCACCATGGCTCACTGTGAAATTAGCTCCTTTTGTTGCCTCGTACCGTCCTGCCTCTTAAAAGACGAGCACATTGGGCCGATTATATGGTTAGAATTGGGCTAATCCTCATATCCCTCCTGTTCTGGCTTTGCCCGTCGCCTTGTTCATGTCCCTATCTCCCTCTCGCTGTCTCCCTCCTCTGTCTCTCTCTCTTCCTCCCTTCTTTCTCGTCTCTCCTCTCTCTCTCCCTCCCTCTCTCCTCTCTCTCTCCCTCTCCTCCTCTCTCTTTCTCTCTCTCCCTCTCCTCTCTTCTCTCTATACCCCCCTCTCTGTCCTCTCCTCTCCTCTCTCCTCTCTCTCTCTCTCTCTCTCTGTCTCTCTCCTCCCTCCTCTCCTTCCTCCTCTCTCATCCTCCTCCTCTCTCTCACCTCTCTTCCCTCTCTCTCTCTCTCTCCCCTCTCCCTCTCTCCTCCCCCTCTCTCTCCTCTCCCTCCTCTCTCCTCCTCTATCTTCCTCCCCTCCTCCTCTTCTGTCTCTCTCTTCATCCCCCTCTCTGTTCCTCTCACTCCCCCTCCCTCTCCTCATCCCTCTCTCTTCCTCCCCTCCCCTCTCTCTCTTCTCTTTCTCTTTCTCTTTCTTTCTCTCTCTGTCTCTCTCCTCCCCCTCTCTCTTTCTCCCCCTCTCTCCTTCTCTTCCCCCCTCTCTCTTCCTTCTCTCTCTTTTCTCCCCCTCCTCACCCCTCTCTCTCCTCTCTATCTCTCTCTCTCTCTCTCTCTCTTTCTTTCTCTCTCTATCTCTCTCCTCCCCTCTCTCTTTCTCCCCCTCTCTCCTTCTCTTCCTCCCCTCTCTACCTCTTCCTGTCTCTCTCTTTTCACCCCCCCCTCTCTCTCTGTTCCTCTCACTCCCTCTCTTTCTCTTCATCCCTCTCCATCCCTCTCTCATCCTCCCCTCTCTCTTTCTCTCTATTTCTTCATTCCTCTCTTATACCCCACTCTCACTTCCTCTCTCTCTATTTTTCTCTCTCTCTCTCTCTCTCTCTCTGGCTCATCCTCTCTCTCAATCCCCTCTCTTTGCCAGGGCTTTCTGTCCTGCTGCGAGGGAGACAAAGGGAACAATGGGTGGAGAGAGACGGCGATAGAGAGGATGGGCTGTAATCTCTCCTGCTCTGCTGAGCGGCCCGAGAAGAGTGACTGGGCCCTGGGTCTGAGCACTGGAACCCCCGGCCCTGGAGTCACGCGTAGGTGAAACCGAGAGAGCCCCATAGAAAGACACAGAGAGAGGGAGAGAGAGAGAGAGAGAGAGAGAGAGAGAAATACAGCAATTTACAATAAGAGCAGCAAGATTTGCGACATCCTCCGACCAGAAGCGAACAATAAACTCCACGGCCTGATGTTTATCTTTTGCGTTACAGTATAGGGATATATTTAACATTTTTCATAAATGTATATACACATTTTGACATTGTTATCCCGTTGTCTTATTTTACCTCTTACATTCTTTGACAATGTAAATGTACATTTTCCGGGGCCGACGAATCCCTTTGAATTAAATTGAATCGCGGTGGCGAGATGAATGAGTGGATTTGAGGAGCTAACGAGAGAGACGTTGGAATCGGCTCGAGACAAAAGGCGAGGCGATAAGTCGCCACGGTGCCCTGTGATTGGTCGGGTACGGGCGGCGCCTCGGCCTATAGGAACGCTATGCTCTGTACGAGGCGAACGTTGACTAAACGGAGACAAGATGTGCGAGCGGAGGGATGATACCAATTATAGGATTGAAAGGAACAGAGGAATGATGTGGTTTTTAGATGCTAGCGCGTGATATGGAGAAAGAAAAGAGACTCGTTAGACGACTGTGGTGGTGGGGGGGGGGGGGAGGCAAGTGGTGATTGGAGAGGCAGGTCTGAGCCATAGGGTGCTGTGTGGTGTGTGTGTGTGTGTGTGTGTATGTATGTGGTGGGGAGGTGGTGGTGGAGGAGGAGGGATGGGGAGTCATACACACCACCACCACAACCACCACCACAGTGTCTTCGTGACACAGGAAGTGGTGACGTAATGGCATGCACAATATCAATAATTAGCCTGACATGCATTCATACACACACACACGCACGCACACACATGCATGCACACATACAGTAAGGACACGCTAGCTCAAGAAACCACATTCCCACACGCGATAATGCATGGATGTTAAGCCCATGCGTCTTTGGGTCTCGGTATGCGTAGCTGTCCTAATGGCGTCTTAAAGGAGATAGTTTACACTGGGCCCACGTTCAGTTGACCTTCAACGCAGAGGTCAACAGAACACAAGTGGTGGAGCTCTTGGTTGAGAGGCTGTTGACTTTTAACCTGAATAACAGCCGAGGCACTAGGAGGCCGTGGGTTGCCTATTTCTTTTGCCCCACGTCTGAATTACACATGAATACCATGTACATGAAAACTATACATAAATACTATCATGGATACTGCTGTAAAGACTGTAAATAGTGTGGATATTCAGATTATTTTCCTTCAATTGTGATATTTGTGTGATATGTGTATTTGTTCTGTTGCACATTCTGCTGGGCATCACCACTTTTTCATTTCACTGCGTATCCTGTATTATTTTTCATTCCTCTCTTATACCCACTCTCATTCCTCTCTCTCTATTTCTCTCTCTCTCTCTCTCTCTGGCTCATCCTCTCTCTCAATCCCCTCTCTTTGCCAGGGCTTTCTGTCCTGCTGCGAGCGAGACAAAGGGAACAATGGGTGGAGAGAGACGGCGATAGAGAGGATGGGCTGTAATCTCTCCTGCTCTGCTGAGCGGCCCGAGAAGAGTGACCGGGCCCTGGGTCTGAGCACTGGAACCCCCGGCCCTGGAGTCACGCATAGGTGAAACCGAGAGAGCCCCATAGAAAGACACAGAGAGAGGAAGAGAGAGAGAGAGAGAGAGAAAGAGAGAAATACAGCAATACACCAAAATAAGAGCAGCAAGATTTGCGACATCCTCCGACAAGAAGCGAACAATAAAACTCCACGGCCTGATGTTTATCTTTTGCCTTACAGTATAGGGATATATTTAACATTTTTCATAAATGTTTATACACATTTTGACATTGTTATCCCGTTGTCTTATTTTACCTCTTACATTCTTTGACAATGTAAATGTACATTTTCCGGGGCCGACGAATCCCTTTGAATTAAATTGAATCGCGGTGGCGAGATGAATGAGTGGATTTGAGGAGCTAACGAGAGAGACGTTGGAATCGGCTCGAGACAAAAGGCGAGGCGATAAGTCGCCACGGTGCCCTGTGATTGGTCGGGTACGGGCGGCGCCTCGGCCTATAGGAACGCTATGCTCTGTACGAGGCGAACGTTGACTAAACGGAGACAAGATGTGCGAGCGGAGGGATGATACCAATTATAGGATTGAAAGGAACAGAGGAATGATGTGGTTTTTAGATGCTAGCGCGTGATGAAACACACAAGCGCCTATTGTGAAAATGAATTGTGAACTACTCTCGAATGCAATAACCCCCCAACTCCAAAACGGTAGGGAAGCAAGTAGAGGTGCCCCAGCACAAGATACATACAGAGGGATCATTGGGCAATAGCGTCTTATGAGGTTATTGTGTGCGTGGCTGCAAAATGCGTTTGAGCGCGAGATAAGTGCAGTTTGGACATCCATGCCTCTCGCGACTAAACGCTTGGTGTTTGATGCCTAAACCGATGTTGCCCCACTGTCTTATGATGTACTCATGCCCACACAAGCATTGGTAAGGTCGGATAAACGTTTCCATGAAAGTTGTGAAGACCCAATGCTTGTGTGGGCATGACTACATCATAAGACAGTTTGGCAACATCGGTTTAGGCATCAAACACCAAGCGTTTTCCCCATGAAAGTTACGTTGACAGAAGTGTCTCCCATCCGTGAACCACAGTAAGTTTAACTTTTAAGCCGCTTGAGTGACAGCGTAAAAACTACGACCATAGCAGCCGCCAATTGTCAACTCTAATTTTAGCTTTGTGAAAAGATTGAATTGTGACACTGTACTCTCGAATGTCCGCAATACATCCACTCTGGCAAACTCCAAACAACCCACGCAGCGGATAGGCGCACAGTCAGGCACGGAGCGATAGCATCCGGAGCTACAAAAGGACACTTAGTCATTTACACGACTGGAATGATGATCTTAAGAAAGCCACGATTGCCCCACAAATCAGCGTTCTTTATGGAGGTCTTATTGATTAATGCAGTGTGCCGGATGGCTCTAGGCAGCACAAATAGTCGCTGTTTTTGAGGGCGCCGGAGATTAAGTGCAGCTCTCTCTGGTATGCCACTACGCATGCTGCTCCTTCATACTGGCGGTCTATAAAGGACGTAATAAGTATCGGCCTTGTACTCGGGTTGGCCACGATTCCCGCTAAATTGCCCTTCGATCGCCTGCCCATGTCGCATGATTAGATCGAGTAACTTCAAGTAGGGTGCGAAGCATCCTATGGCAAGCTATGAGGCTGGTGATAATGGGTTCTTATATTAACGAGTTTGTGCCATGTAAAATAACTGCCGAGGGTATAGGATGGTTACAAGCCTGGCGATCACTTTCTGTTCTACTTTTTAATATTCCTGTCTAGTGAAACACCACAACGTGCCCGTATTGTGGAAAATGGATATGTTAGTCACCATGACTACTCAACTGACCAATGTGACATATGAACACCCACCACACTTCTCACTAAACGGATAAGGCACATATAATGATGGGGAGTCACTCGCGCACAGGATTACGATCCATACGCAGAAGGACGGTATCTAATTAATAGTGTTGGGCCTATATCAGATTATCCTCAATTGTCGATTTGGCAATAGCGCTCTGATGAGCGTTATTGTGTTTGCGTTGGCTCCAAAAGCGTTGAGCGGATGATATAAGTTGCAGTTTTTGACATTCCTGCCTTCTTCAGTGGTATCGTAAAGTATGTGTATATATCTTCTTTTTGCATTCATTGTTGTTGCTGATGCCTAATCCAGGTTGGCACTCCATCGTTTCACCTTTTTTTCATTTCTCAGTGTGCTGACTTATCCGCCTGCTCCACGACGATAAGGCATTATGTAGTTGAAATGTATCAGCCTGACTACAACGTTGATATTCTCTCTAATAATGGGAATTGGTTATTTGTGTACCATAACAACCACTAGTCGAACATGTATTGAGTCGCTTTCTTAACCGATTCTCCTTGTTTCAAAATAACATTCAGGTCATAGATGTCTGGTGCAGATCCAGCGGCATTGCTTACTTTGTTTTGAAATGCTTTCAATTGTGTGAAATTTATCCTCAAGCCAATAACCGCCCCACACTCTCTCTCTGTGAAACTCGGTGAATCGGACAAGCATGCAAGTGGCACCAGACAGAGAGGTAGCCACGGTACACGCGACTTAAGAGGTTACATTTAAAATACAGGGGTATTAGGGGCGATTTCGACGTGAGAGTAGCTTGCTTGATAGTGTGATCCCAGACAGTGATCTGCGCTGTGAAGGGGATACATTAGGTGCTAGCTCAATTGAGTGGCACTCATCTCGGAGTTCATGATTTTTGTTCCCTACCCCAATGATTCAACGCGTGACTTTGCTTGCAAAATTGCGCTCTCTCGATCGCACAGCGTCTTAAATGATGGATAAGTTGACTCAGTTTGTTTTGGTGATATTCCATGATAACACCTCGCGAATATCAACCGCACGCTTGGTTGATGCCAAACCGACGTGTTCGTCATAGGCTGCGTGGTGTTCCCCGACGAACTGTGCTGATTTGAGATATCGTGACTTTGTGTATTTCCAGCTGCCCCAACAACGAGATAGCAGTGTTCTGACCGTGGCTCTGGCTCCACTTGGCGTGCAATGTCGCTCCTCTGCTGGTTTCCATTTAAAGGCTTCTCTCTCCCATTGTGTTTACTTAGTTTTGCCGTAGTGAGTCTCCCATTCACTCTTTTTACTGGGTCTTCTAATCGCACACCGCCCTCCTCTCGGAAATAAGCCAAGACGGCCTATCTTAACTTTTGAAGGATATTGCCGCGCTGTACACTGGACTTTGTGGCGAAGAGATATTACTAGAGTAACGCCCCCCAACTTCCAAACGGTAAGGGTAGAGAGCAGATTAGCTGAGATGAGTGTGATGTCACCTGCCAGCAATCAAGCTGAATTGCTCATTACAGAGGGCGATTACACTTTGGATCACCGGCATTATTGGGGAATAGCGTCGTTGTATGGACGGTCACGTCTGTCTCATGGCCATGCTTCTGTCTTCACCAAAACAGCAACACACAACAGCAACAACACAACACAACCACACACACAACACACCACAGCAACACACAACAGCGACACACAACAGCAACACACAACAGCAACACACAACAGCAACAGAGGTGACCAGCCACAAGATAGCATACAGAGGGATCATTGGGCAATAGCGTCTTATGAGGTTATGTGTGCGTGGCTGCAAAATGCGTTTGAGCGCGAGATAAGTGCAGTTTGGACATCCATGCCTCTCGCGACTAACGCTTGGTGTTTGATGCCTAAACCGATGTTGCCCCACTGTCTTATGATGTACTCATGCCCACACAAGCATTTGGTAAGGTCGGATAAACGTTTCCATGAAAGTTGTGAAGACCATCACCTTTTACTGTTTAACCGCTTAGAAACACACAAGCGCCTATTGTGAAAATGAATTGTGAACTACTCTCGAATGCAATAACCCCCCAACTCCAAAACGGTAGGGAAGCAAGTAGAGGTGCACCAGCACAAGATACATACAGAGGGATCATTGGGCAATAGCGTCTTATGAGGTTATTGTGTGCGTGGCTGCAAAATGCGTTTGAGCGCGAGATAAGTGCAGTTTGGACATCCATGCCTCTCGCGACTAAACGCTTGGTGTTTGATGCCTAAACCGATGTTGCCCCACTGTCTTATGATGTACTCATGCCCACACAAGCATTGGTAAGGTCGGATAAACGTTTCCATGAAAGTTGTGAAGACCCATCACCTTTTACTGTTTAACCGCTTAGAAACACACAAGCGCCTATTGTGAAAATGAATTGTGAACTACTCTCGAATGCAATAACCCCCCAACTCCAAAACGGTAGGAAGCAAGTAGAGGTGCACCAGCACAAGATACATACAGAGTGGGGTATAAGAGAGGAATGAAGAAATAGAGAGAAAGAGAGAGGGGAGGATGAGAGAGGGATGGAGAGGGATGAGAGAAAGAGAGGGAGTGAGAGGAACAGAGAGAGAGGGGGGGTGAAAAGAGAGAGACAGGAAGAGGTAGAGAGGGGAGGAAGAGAAGGAGAGAGGGGGAGAAAGAGAGAGGGGGAGGAGGAGAAGTAGATAGAGAGAAGAAAGAGAAAGAGAAAAAGAAAGAGAAAGAGAGAGGAGGGGTGGAAGAGAGGGATGAGGAGAGAGAGGCGGAGTGAGAGGAACAGAGAGAGGGGGGATGAAAAGAGAGAGACAGGAAGAGGTAGAGGGGGGGAAAAGAAGGAGAGAGGGGGGAGAAAGAGAGAGGGGGAGGAGAGAGACAGAGAGAGAAAGAAAGAGAAAGAGAAAGAGAGAGAGAGGAGGGGAGGGGAGGAAGAGAGAGGGATGAGGAGAGGGAGGGGGAGTGAGAGGAACAGAGAGGGGGGGATGAAAAGAGAGAGACAGGAAGAGGTAGAGAGCGGAGGAAGCGAAATAGATGGGGGAGGAATAAAAAGAGAGGGTGGAGGAGAGAGCAAGAGAGGGGGAGAGAGAAGAGAGAGGAATAGAGGGTGAGAGAGAGAGAGGAGGATGAGAAAGAGGGGAGGAAGAGAGAGAGGGAGGAGAGAGACAGAGAGAAAGAAAGAGTAAAGAGAGAGGGAGAGAGGGAGTGAGAGGAACAGAGAGGGGGGATAAATAGAGAGAAAGAAAGAGGTCGAGAGGGGGGAGGAAGAGAAAGAGAGAGGGGGCGAGAGAGAGGGCGGAGAGAGAAAGAGAGGAATAGACGGTGAGAGAGAGAGAGATAGGGAGGGAGAGAGGAGGACGAGAAAGAAGGGAGGAAGAGAGAGAGACAGAGGAGGGAGACAGCGAGAGGGAGATAGGGACATGAACAAGGCGACGGGCAAAGCCAGAACAGGAGGGATATGAGGATTAGCCCAATTCTAACCATATAATCGGCCCAATGTGCTCGTCTTTTAAGAGGCAGGACGGTACGAGGCAACAAAAGGAGCTAATTTCACAGTGAGCCATGGTGGATAATCAAACTGACGGTTGTGAAGGAGGAGATCAAAACCCCTCTTTATCTGACTTGGGTTGGACGGCTCCAACAGGAAGAAAAAATACAGTATTGTATGGACTGGACGGCTACTACTGTACAACACAACACAGGGCCTTTCTTCCGGAGAACAGAGACGTCTGCATTCACGGGCCGCACACTGAATATGTTTTACATTTTGTGTGCTCGTGTGGCGTGGTCATACGCAGCGGGATGGGATATATTTACAGTGAACTCGCCAGGTTCTCCGGTCCACTGACCTTAAGTGAACCTCTCTGCGGCCGAGATGAGTATTCAAAGCCTTTCTCCCTGACGGGTGATGGGTAATTATTTATAGAGAGAACAAAGATAATTTACGGAAGGAAGAGGAATCATGGACGAGGCACGCTGCCTGGAATCTTAGCAAAGAATTGTGAAAAAACTGTATTGATAGTGCCCAGACTTCAGTGTTTAAAATCTTCCCGAACCGCTTCTGACACAGTTGAATTACAATTGTAACTCAATGAAAACTGTCATTGATTTCAATAAAAACACGTTTTAACAACACTATATCACTTTTCTAATGTCACAATGAAATTGAAATTCGAGACAAATTGAGCGCGGACGGGCATGCAGATGAGGACTTCCTCGTTGCATAATGAATGAGGCTCGGCGAGGGGGGGGGGCTCCGTCACCAGGGGCAGATCACAGCCCCGTAGACCCATAGCTCTGCAGAAACCCTCAATCCGCAATAAAAACACATATCATATCCGCACCAGTACACACTGTCTGTATTGGTACAGCAATAAAGTAGGCCAAATTAATTACAACGCGGTCACACCACACACACACACACACACACACACACATTAATGTATGTGTGGCTGTATGTTGGAAACATTGAGTTTTGGTGTGTTGTGGGGGTGTTTGCCTCACCCCGAGCTGTTCCCTGTTTCACACCTGGACATAGCTGAAGTCTCGTTGGGTAAATGACTAGAAATTTAATGACTAAAATACAAAAAGGTTAAGGCTGCTCTGTGCTCGAAATTCATGCAAAATGTCAGCATACGTGTCCTGAGCAGTGTGACAGAAGCCGTGACCTTGACGGAAATGTGCAAGCGCCCCTGTTTATATTATTTATATTACACAGATTGATATATCCAATCCACTATACCCCACCTGCACCGTGTGTGTGTGTGTGTGTGTGTGTGTGTGTGTGTGTGTGTGTGTGTGTGTGTGTGTGTGTGTGTGTGTGTGTGTACTGCAGGACGGGAGGCTGCTTCTAGGTAGCGTGATCACATCAATCACTAGCTTCAGACACATACAGTAAGTTACCCCACATTTTGTGGCTGTATTGCAGTACCTTTCAGCTGAAATACTCTGCAGCTACACTGCGCTGCCTAGCCTTTTAGTGCACTTTTAGCACTTTTTATTTTTGTGGGTTTTTTTGGGCGTTGCATTTAGTATCGGTTCCGCTATCGCTATATTTGTCCAGGGACCCCAAAGTTTCCCCGAAGTGCAGATGTACACACTCATGTCTACCCCAAAGTTGACCAGAAGATGTGTCATGTTCCAAATATTATTCCATATATTACTCGAGTCTTTAAAATGAGTAAATGTCCTCCGAGACCATCGATACCCCATTTGAAACACATTGAAGCACACACACATACATATACACACACACACACACACACGCACACGCGCACACGCACACACGCACACCACACACACACACACACACAGCCATGCACAGACGAAGGCACACAGGTGCACACACACACACACTCAGGTTGTTTTGAACACTGCTGAAGTCAAAAATCAAGGTCCTGCCCACACCAAACGATATTCCTGGAAAATCAAATGTGTTAAACTAACAGCTAATTTTATCATTGCACTGAACCTGACTTCGAGTTTGAATAATAACGACATGTTTACTTGGTCAACTTAATCAATCATCATGGTCATTGGTCGACATATCGACCAATAGCATCGTGTTGGTTGACCCGAGAAGAGTGAGGATGGGAAAACACACAGAGGGCTAGAGGAGCCTGTCTGGCTTCATCTGCGGTCTTCCTTTGTGTGTGTGTGTACTGTCAATTATATACACACACACGCACACACGCACAGCACACACACACACACAGACACACACACACACACACTTTCAAGCCAATCCAAAAAAAACTACCCTTCCCGCCCACCACCACTATTGTAATGCCGGCCGACTGCAACAATATAATACCAGCGATATATGGAGCATGAATGGGCCGCCCTGTGCACTCCCAGGGAGCGGGAGAATATTGATTTGCTCAGTTCATTGTTGCGCACACTGTTTCTCTGACCAAAGCCTCTCCTTCTGTGTCTGTGTGCACCTTGTTCATAACCATAACCATCAGTACCTTGTGCGGGGAACAGCTGAGTGTGATGGGAAGGATCTGACAGGCCTGACAAAGAGCTTCGGTTAGTGAGAGGTTGGCTGAGTTTTGGCTGGCTCCCCAGTTCCCTCCCAATAACGCCCCAAACCCCCCCCCCGCCACTCACGCTCATGCCCACACACACGCATGCATGCACACACACACGCATGCATGCACACACATACGCGCACGCACATCCGTGCACACTCACACACACGCACGCATATCCGTGCACAGACACACACTCACATACACACATGCTAACACTCACACACATACAGTATGCATGCACACACACACCTAGCATGCACACATGCATGCACAAACACATACATACACACATGCACACACACACACACACACACACACACACACACACAGAACTACCGTTATCCTCCATTCACCCTTCCCCCTCACACACACACACACACACTCCCTCCTGCCCAAAGCCTAACGATGTGCTTTAACAATATTCCACATTTGAAGGAGCTCTAATGAGCAACGTGCAGCATTTTTTTAGTGTCACCATTTTGACAGGGAGATGTCACTGCTCCCGGGAGAGGATCCCGGGTTCAACACAGCGGCTTTGTTGTTGTTTTTCTGCCTCGTATGGCAACTGATGTTCCTTCTGAAGGTGGAATGGTGTCTAGACACAAGGTGTCATCCTCAGGGTAGCGCATGTTAAGTGAGACAGCAGCAACAAAACTGTGCACCCTCACCTCGGTTGTGACAAAGAAGAGGCCTAATCCACGTCATAATTCAGATCTTCCAGTACTGCGATACGACGGTGAAACCCAAGCAGACGCTCCTTCCTCTGAATCACCTTCGAGTCATAATCAAACATCATTATTTACTGTTTATTCATTGAGCAGACACTTTTATCCAAACCGATTAACGGTGAATCTCTTTTAGATCCAGGACATGTCATGTAAACAGGAACAGATAGAGGTTCGTCAAAGATGCCTTTCTGTCACTTATAATTGTAATGCTTTGTTACTCCTTTTCATGACCCTCCTCCATCTGTGGTGGTGGTAGAGGAGGAGGACACCATCACAGTGAGCTACAAGGACTACAAGCAGACTGCGGACACTGGGGTTCGAATCCAGAACCTGGGTTCTGCTGGGGGAGTTAGAGTGTACTCTGCCTGATCCCCCCCCACGAACCTAGACAGCAGACATTGGGAATTGAACCGAGCACCTTTCAGCCGGGAGTCAAATACTCCACCAGCGGGATCCTCTGCCTCATGATCTGTGGTGTTTTGAGGGGGGACACCACCGTGAGATAGTCAGCTTCACCCTCCTCCTGCCTGCTCTTGTTAGCATGCAGCCATGCCATCATGTGAACAAAGCCAGGGCGGTGGTGAGTGGGAAGTTCCCCCGGACCACACAGAAGAACCCAGGCCGACCACAGAGCCGACCGCTAATGACACCCTGATGTACAAGAGACTCATCTCCAGAGTCTTGTCAGTTGTGTGCCGGCAAGGCGTAGCGTAGCGTGGCTGGGAACTTCCTTCTACGATGGGATCTTCCAACGCGGTTAACAATGGACACTCTTGACTGGCAACTGTGGCTACGAAGGAGGCCTTCGCACGTCTGTGGGTCAGACGTTTTTAAGTATTCACAAGTCGGCACGAGACAGAGGGACTCTGTCTCGGGTTAGACCGGCGTATGCTTTCGTATTGGATTAGAAATGTTATGGCCTCTGTATCCCGAGAACATCTAACGGAGGAGGAAGTGTAGAGTGATCCCAGGAAATCCTTTGACCCCGCGACTCTTCTGGGGAGGCGAGGGACCGTTTTGAGGAGTACATGCTGACACTATAACAATCTAGAGCCCAGGCCTTTGTTGGAGGCAGGCTTATATTAGAGGCAGGCCTTTATTTCTTAAAATGATACTCAGGGACATAATCCCTTCATTTACTGACTTTTATTGCAAAACATTGCCACATAAAAACAAAACAAACTAAACAGTAATGCAAATAACATAGGGTAACAAAACAGCACCGCAGCCTCACGTCGGGAAAATACGACCACTGTAAAATAAAACAACTCTGAGGTAGGAATAAACATTACCGTAATACAGTAGCCAGTTTACGGCAGTCAAAGTGCAAGCAAAGTCCAAACTAAAAATAGCCTAACAAAATAAATATGATAATATATATACCACCATATCAAACCAAACTGCAGTCTCGTCCATTGCAATGATGTCCTTCTCCAAAATCCCTTCAGAGCTGACAGCCTTGCCAAAGAAATCCACAAACGAAACTAGTTTCTCAGTGAGGAGATCTGGGTCTTTCTGTGCCACGGTGGTGCGACGCGGAAGTGAAAGGTCGTTGCGTTTCAGACATTTTTCCAGCCAGCCCCTGCTCACCACAAACTCCTTGCCGGCTCCATCACCCACTGAAGAGTAGATCTCCTTCGCATTGTTTTGTAACATTTTCCTCGAGACTCTGTTGTGTTCGTCCCGCATGGAGTAGATCCAGTCTGAAAGTTTAGCTTCTAGCTCCAAGCTCACTTTATTTCGCCCGCCACCAGCTAGCCGTGCTTTCCCCTTGTCAGCTGAACTCAGTTCATTCTTCTGCTTTCTCCAGTATCTGATTCTCTTCGGGTCTATGTCAAAGTGCCTCGCAGCTTGCTCTCCCGAATTTTCCGCCACATACTGCAAAACTGTCTCTTTAAAATGCACGTCAAACTTTCGTCTGGTCGGCGCCATGTTTGTTTTCTCTTCTCTGGTAGCTCTGTGTTACGGAGACACGTTGTGTTGTGGGACATTCAGGCTTGCGCAAACTACCACAGGGTTACCATAAATTAAACCGTGGTTTTGTTCTTTCGTTTTTCTGACCCGGCCTGTTATGGGAGGCCGGCCTTTTATTTGGTCCGTGCTTGACCACGCCCCACGGCCATTCATAAAGAGGACCGGCCTTTAATGCAATACAGGGGCCAACGATTTAGAGATTTACGGGTAGCTATCGTGACTTTGTTCCAGACGTAGAAGATTAGATTCGATTGGTACTTTTTTCTTCTTTTTTTTACCGCCGATGGGAAATGAAGAATTTCACGGCTTCATCTTCATGCCATGAGATTGCAGTCAACTGTTTTTGCAAGAATTTTGCAATTATTACATAGAAATGACATCATTAGCCTGACACGATAACAATCTAGAGCTATGGCATAAGAGTCAGTCAAAGTAGTTCTTAAAAGAAGAGTGAGAGTCACATGAGCACTAAAACAGCAGCAAATAAAAATCGTACAGGATGCAAGATCACGCTTGTTTTAACATCGACAGAAGACGCGAGGCATGCAGCCACAGTACATTTGGGTCATCTGCGTTCCATTTCACTACTTTTCTCTTGACTGTGTAGAGTGCCACAACATGTGTTATCAGATAGTTAAAAGAACCTCTTAGAGTGTTCCCATAATAAAAAGACCACGATATATTTAGTACGGCCATTAATGGAGCCGGCAGCTATGAAAGGACTTCATGACGAGGTTTCCAAGCCTGCATTCTTAAGTTAAGTCTAGCTACATCACCCAGACATTTGATTATGTCATCTCACCACTGTGAGACCCTTTCGCTTGGAAACCAGATTTAGAATAATGATGCATTGCCTTAAAATATGCAGAGAACTCAGAGGGGGAAAGGGAATGGAATGCATACTTTAAGTCAACACTTTCCCTCCCTCTGCTCTGAGGCGGTGTTGATCCAAGAGAACTAACATCCTATTTAAAATCCACTGATATTTTAAGATTATATATATTAGATACATTGAAGCACTAGAACGATCTGGGAGGTCACGTCTGGGACGACACAATCATCTGATAAACACTAAGGTCATGACCTCTGTGTTATGACACTCCCCATGACCTGTGTGTGGAAATATGCATGAGAGAGGTGCAGACAGAGGTATAGGATAATAATCTGGAAAATTACAGGAAAATTCAAGACACTGCTCCAAGGGATACATAGTGATAGACTACCACAAGCCAACCCCCACACATCCATGTGTCTCGTCCAGGCATCACACACACACACACACACGCACACACACACACACACACACACACACAGACACACACACACACACAGACACACACACACACACACACATGTACAATAGCGTTACAGAATTTTGCATGTACCTCTAGTTAATCATAGCAGACACGTTGCCTACAAATGCAAGCACACACACACGCACACACACACACACACCAATGCCAGTAACATCCGTCATGTCAAGCGCATACGCAGATAGAGGAACACACTTTGATCGCCTCCTCCTCCTCCAACAGATTTTGAGGCGAGGGGTTTGGATGTGGGACCTTCGGAGGGCCGAGGAGGTATCGGTGGGGGAGGTTGGATTGTATTTGAAAAGGCTGCAGCAGAGGAAGGTGGCGTTTTCGTTTAGCCTACATTTTTCTTGTGCTCCCGCCAAATGGCAAATAAATGTGCACATTTTACCAGCCACTCAATAGATTATAGATGTTTTTTTGGCTTGCGTATTTTATCCGCACTTGGCTGGCGGCTGGTGCTAATTCTGAGCTCTTTATAGGACGCCATTTTTTCTGACCCAATCATCCGATAATGCGCACACACACACACACACACACACACACACACAATAACTACGCAAGCATCATTTTTCTGGCGATGAGCGCGAAACGATGAGAAGAGGAAGGAAGGAAGGGCGGAAGGGAGGAAGTGCATAGAAAGGGTGTGATGCGGAGGAGAGACATGCAGCGGGGAATTAGGAAGAGAAAGTGCTTTGTTGTCCAAAAAGCTTTCAAAACCCCCCTCGGCTCTGCGGTCCACGAGAACATTTAGCATGTGTCAAGCTGAAAATAACAAACACAAGAACATTTAGCGCGTGTCAAGCTGAATATAACAAACGCAAGGAGAGGGACACAAGGCTAAAACTACAATTTGTCCTCGACACAAACAGTTAAGATAACAACTTGCCATTCCTAGACAAATATGTGAACGTGAAAAAATATTTCTTCCTTGCAAGCATTTTCACCGGTGTTTATGAAATGCCGTCTGTCCACGTCCACACAGTCCATACCTTCTCTCGTGCGCAAACCACTTGGGTCACACGAAAATTCTACATCGTGGAGGTACAACGGTTGTATGGCAACTGTAAGGGTGCTGGTTCGATCCCTGGCTCCCCTAGTCAAGTGTCGAAGTGTCCCTGAGCAAGACACCGCCTAACCCTAACTGCTCCTGACATGTTGGTTTTTACCTTGCATGTTTGACACTGCGGTCGGTGTACAGTATTAATGGATGAATGTGAGGCAACATTGTAAAGCACTTTGGATAAAAGCGCAATATAAATGCAATCCATTTACCGTTTACATAATGGTTTTCAGAAATATATACGTCCATTTATATGCATGCATATATTAAGACACCGTTCCTTTTTCAGATGCGTTTTCAGATTTTGTTTTTAAAAATCTGTTTTGGGTTGTGGGAAGTCAAGCAAAGGCCAAAGGGGGACATTTTGGGAAAAACGGTTGTTTTTGCTGTTTCTCTCCGTGTGTTGTTTGTCTTTTTCCATTTAGCCGACGTTAGTGTGGACATATCCTAAGTGGACCGTACTTAAGGCCAAAGGCTGAGTGATTCCCACCAGCGCTGTACTGCTGCTGTTAATGTAAACACCACCTTGGGGACACACAGCGCCATCACCCACCGACAGCAGACCGGGCCGACGGACACACATCCGTCCTCATGACCAGGCGGCTGAGAAACCAACCATTCATTCGTTAATGGATTGCATTTCAGGGACACTTAGCTAAGGGGAGCCCGGGGATCGAACCAGCAACCTTCCTGTTGCCAGACAACCGCTCTTACCTCCTGAGCTACTGCCGCCCTAACCAAGAGGAGCCGTAGCACCTGTAGAAAATACACTGTGAATGATGAATTATAAAGATATATATATATAAAGATGATTGTGGTGGAGACTAAGAGTCGCACCCAGACGGCAGAGACGATACATAGAGCGGACGCTACCCGCGAGAGACAGAGTTGAGGTGCGCGAGAGAGAACACAGCCGGTCATGTGACTACTGCCATGACAGTCGGTGGTGGCGGGAGCCGACATTCATTTAAGGTCAACGTATGAAGCAACAAAACGAGAGGAGAGAGGTCGGGACAGCAGGCCGTGCGCACAGCAAACACGTTTCACTCCTCTATATTGTCTCGGATGTGTCGCATCCGGAACACACACTGGAAGGAAACTCTATGGCAGCATTGTTCTGACGACGATGTGACACTGTGAGTTGGATTCGCCGGGGGGGGTGGGGGGGAGTGGTGGTTGCAGTTGCAGACGGAAAGGTTTGAACGTTCACATGCTTGTCTGGGACACAACTGCATCACTGGATGGCGTCTAACACACACACACACACACACACACACACACCACACACACACATGCCCTCCATCCGCCCCCCCCCCCCCCCCTATCTTCACATGAGACATCAGCTGCTGCAACTCTGGAACAGATGAGCCATACATTGTACGCTTTATTACGTCACAATAATTATTTGTATAAAATAATGTTTTGAGGAGTCATCGTCAGTGGTTTGAGGAGTACCACTTGGCTGATTAAGAGTACATTTGTAGATTTTCTTTTGCCCCCGATGGGAAATTAAGAATGTCATGGCTCTATCTTCATGCCATGAGAGTGCGTTGTGAGCATTTCGCAATTACTGAATAGAAATTACATCATTAGCCTACTTTCTGTTTGTATTGCTGTCGCTCTTACATAAAGACATGACAATAGAATCGTTACGAGTGACCGGAATGCAATCCAATCCCGCTGGAGCCCTTTGGAGTGGGATCTGATTACAGCCGTTCAGTACGGTACGGTCGGTGATAGACTATACTGCTCCCTTTCCCCCATCCCAATCACAGCTTCCATGATGTCTCCTTCCACCCTAATGTATTATAGGTCATGTATTATGGCACCCTACTAAGACAATATCCCCTCTGGTCTCACACGTGAAGACAAACAGGGGAAAGGAATATTTTGGAGGGGGTTTCGTCATTTCGTGCACAATCGGTAGAAACCACCCCCCCCCCCCGCCTCCCCATAGTACCCCGCATTCCTCCTCCACGGTCTCCTTGTTGCCAAATCCACCGCTCAACACTTTTACGGAGGCACAGATGGCTGCCGTAAAAATGAATCCCGTTTGGCTCGTAAAACGTATAGCCTGCATAACATTCAATCGGCCGACACACATGCGCGCGCGCGCACACACACACACACATTGAGGCGAAGGTGTCAATGTCGCCTGGGCCATACATTGCGTGCACATTGCTGCACACACACACACACACACACACACACAGACACACAATCACCTATTGTGACCTTGCTCTGGTCTACGTTGGAAGATTAGTCACCAATACAGTGAGAGCACAGCTGTATGTGTTACGTGCCCATGTATGTCCATGCCTTAGACCCGAGAGAAATCATGTCCCCGTGCAGTCTAACAAAGTCCTGTCGCAGGTCCAAAAGCAAGCTACAAGGCCTTACAAAACACAGCATGACACAGACTAAGAAGGGGGAGAGGGGGTGGCCGAGAAACGCCCCAATGCAGGATGAATGACTTGACGATGGATGGGGATTCAGGGGAGGGTGCATGCACAAAGCACAAAGACACGGGCGGCAAGAAGAGACGGTAACAGGCCGGCAAGACACTGAGAGAAACGGCAGCAGCAACATGCAGCGCAACAAAACAATGACGGCATGCCGATGGAGGTAGCCTCCAGAGAAAAAACGGAGGGGGAGGCGGGGGAGGTCAAGCTGTCGGAAGACGGAAAACAGAGAAGAAGGTGACGGGATGGGTCGCGCATGACAAAAGCGAACCATACGGAGACAGACGAAACAGACGATTCGCGCACAGTGGAAGCAGATGGACGCGGCTGAGGCATGGCCGACAGACACGCACAGCCGTAGCGTACACTAGGCTACAGACCGACGGACAGACAGACAGACAGACAATCAGACAGACAGACGGGGGGGAGATGGATTATGACAGGCAGACAGTGTGGGGTATTGCTTGCTTGGTGTCTTGAAAGGGTCTGTCTGAGTTCTCACGCTACGTTTATCTCACAGTTTCTGCCAACCCAACCCAGCCGGACAGGAAATCAATGACACTGCATTCTGCATTCTGCCCCTCAAACACACACACACACACACACACACAGACGCGTGTACACACACACACACACACACATACATAAGAGACGCACACAGACGCACACACAGGAAACTAAGCACGTTTCTTTGGTTATACTTACAAAAATAACAATCAAATAAATAAATGTTGATGCATTAAAAAACGATCAAGTGAATCATATCGTTCAGCCCTCACTAAGCTACAACCCCACCAGCAAACAAGACACGTTCATCTTAACGAATGCGTTAAAAGGCCAAATTAAAAGCAGGATTTCCCGGGGTGCACGGTTCACACCTCCAGCCTGCAGACCCGCATCATAACGGTACCGGTACCGGGACTGCATCATAATGCTAGCGGGACCGGGACCGCATCGTAACGGTAACTGGACCGCATCATTACGGTACCGGGAGTGCATCATAGCGGTACCGGGACTGCATCATAACAGCACCAGGACCGCATCATAGTGGTACCAGGACCACATCATAATGGTACCCTGGGACCAGGAGCGCACCATAACGGTGCCGGGACTGCATCATAACGGTACCGGGACCGCATCATAATGGTACAGGGAGCGCATCAGGCATCATATCGCTACCGGGACAGCATCATAACGGTACCGGGACCGCATCATAACGGTACCGGGACCGTATCATGCATCATAACGGTACCAGTACCGCACCATAACGGTACCAGAACCAGGACTGCATCTTAGCGGTACCGGTACCGGGACCGCATCATAACGGTACCGGAACCGGGACCGCATCATAACGGTACCGGTACCAGGACCGCATCATAACGGTCCCGGGACCAGGACCGCATCGTGCATCATAACGGTACCGGGACCGGGACCGCATCCTGCATCATGCATCATAACAGTACCGGGACAGGGACCGCATCATAACAGTACTGGTACTGCATCATAACGGTACTGGTGCTGCATCATAACGGTACTGGTACCCGCACGCATCGTTACGTACTGGGACCGCATCACAGCATCTTAACCGTAACGGTACCGGGACCGCATCATAACGATAACGGTTCCGGTACTGGGAGTGCATCATAACGGTACCGGTACCGGAACCGGTGTCTGTCATGATGTGTCAGTGTACTCCTATAGGCCCGCATCATCATCTCCTCCTCCTGTATCCGGGCAAACCTGGCAACCAAGTATGAAGCGCACACACACGCACGCACACACACGCACAGAAACACACACCCACGCACACAGAAACACACACACTGATACGCACAGAAACACACACACACACACACACAAACATACACGCACAGAAACACACACACAGACACGCACAGAAACACACACACACACAGAAACACAGGCACACACGCACAGAAAACACACACACACGCCCACGCACACAGAAACACACACACTGACATGCACAGAAACACACACACACACACACACACACACACAAAAACACAGGCACACACACGCACAGAAACACACACACACAGAAACACACGCACACACAGAGAAACACACACACAGAAACACACACACAGGCACAGAAACACACACACACGCACAGAAACACACCCCACACACACATAAGCACGCACACACCCACGCACAGAAACACACGCGCACACACAGACACACACACAGACACACGCACAGACACAGACACACACACACACACACACCCACACACACGCACAGAAACACACACACACCGACACCCACCTTCATGTCGTTGACGATGGCCTGGAACAGCCCCCCCAGCGCGCCGCACTCCTTCTCCACGCTCTCCATGTTGTCGTCCGCTACCGCCGCCGCCCAACAACAACAACAACAACAACAACAACACAACAACCACCACCACCACAACAACCACAACAACCACCACACCGCGGTGTTGAAAGAGGAAGAAACGGCGGCGGCGGCGAGGAGGAGGACGAGGAGGAGGAGGATGAGGATGAGGAGGAGGAGGAGGGGTTTATTCCCGAGGTGTGAGAGCGGCGTGTGTGTGTGTGTGTGCGAGAGAGAGAGTCTATCGCTGTCCTCCTCCCCCGGTCCTGGTCCTGGTCCTGGTTCTGGTTCTAGTCCTGGTCTTGGTCCTGGTATTGGTCTTGGTTCTAGTCCTGGTTCTAGTCCTGGTCTTGGTCCTGGTCTTGGTCTTGGTCCTGGTCCTGGTTCTAGTCCTGGTCCTAGTTCTGGTCCTGGTCCTAGTCTGGTCCTGGTTCTAGTCCTGGTTCTAGTCCTGGTCCTAGTCTGGTCCTAGTCTGGTCCCGTTCCTGGTTCTAGTCCTGGTCCTGGTCCTAGTCCTGGTCCTAGTCTGGTCCTAGTATGGTACTAGTCCTGGTCCTAGTCTGGTCCTAGTCTGGTACTAGTCCTGGTCCTAGTCCTGGTCCTAGTCCTGGTCCTAGTCTGGTCCTAGTCTGGTACTAGTCCTGGTCCTAGTCTGGTCTTAGTCTAGTACTAGTCCTGGTCCTAGTCTGGTCTTAGTCTGGTACTAGTCCTGGTCCTAGTCTGGTACTAGTCCTAGTCCTGGTCTGGTCCTGGTTCCGTTCCTGGTCCTAGTCTGGTCCTGGTCCTGGTCCTAGTCTGGTCCCGTTCCTGGTCCTACTCCTAGTCCTGGTCTGTTCCTGGTCCTAGTCTGGTCCCGTTCCTGGTCCTCGTCTGGTCCTGGTCCTAGTCTGGTCCTAGTCCTAGTCCTGATCCTGGTCCTGGTCAACGCGGAGACCGTTGACGTTGACGCTCATCTTCCCGCGGCTGGAGAGAGGCGCGAGACGAGACGGTGGCTGGAGAGAGGCGCGAGACGAGACGGTGGTGGTGGTGGTGGGACGAGCGCGAGCTGCGGAGTGGTGGTGGGGGGGGGGGGGGGGCGCGAGCGCAGTGCTGCTGCTGGAGTCCGCCGCGCGTGCTGGTGTTGCTCCGCCGTGACCACGGGGAGAGAAGCGGCGCGCGTGCATGGACGTGTGTGTGTGTGTGTGTGTGTGTGTGTGTGTGTGTGTGTGTGTGTGTGTATGTGTGTGTTTGTGTGTGTATGTATGTGTGTGTGTGTGTGTGTGTGTGTGTGTGTGTATGTATGTACTGTGTGTGTGTATGTGTGTGTGTGTGTATGTGTGTGTGTGTATGTGTGTGTGTGTATGTATGTATGTATGTATGTATATGTGTGTGTGTGTGTGTGTGTGTGTGTGTGTGTGTGTGTGTGTGTGTGTGTGTGTGTGTGTGTGTGTGTGTGCATGTTGCTCCTCCTTTGTTGGTCAAATATTCAGATTCAAGATTCAATAATTCTTTATTGCCTTCATTTATTTATTATAAGATAAGATCACATTTTATTGATCCCGAAGGAAACTCTTGTGCCACAGGTTGCATCGCGATAGAACCGACAGTAGAGAAATAAACAATAGAATAATACAAATTAAATACAAATTAAATACAAATTAAATACAAATTAAATAACACATTTACGGTGTGTGTGAGTCTAAATGCAAAAATATCGGTAAGATATTCAGTCAGCAAAACAAGTTGCCAGTGGTTGGGGAGTAATAGTGAGAAGTATTATTGTACGTGTTAACGAAAGGTAATAATTGAAGGGTATTAACAGTCATGGTGGGAGTCAGTATTGCACATAATGATGAAAGGTAATATAGCAATATGCACACAGCATGTAACAGGTACAATGGAACGCTTACTCCCCATTCACTCCTGCAGTATTCTTCTAAACAACTCTTGCTAAACAATTAGTAATGGTACCTTGTAATTACAGTAAAAATGTGTGTGTGTGTGTGTGTGTGTGTGTGAGCGTGGTGATTATGACGTGACGAAGCACAATTGACCAAACTTTTTCAAAAAGGCTCCTTTGCCAGACGCCCCCCCTGCAGAGTGTAGCATCGCCTGCTGACCTGCACAATATAGTTGGATGAGATCACCTGCGTCGAGCAAAAATGGAGTATCTTCTGATCGGTGACACGCAGCTATACCAGCCGTTGTCTCGGTTATTGTCCGAAAACGACAAAGTATGACTCAGAAATGCATAACAATACAAAACGAATGACCCCACCTGACGGCTACCAGCTACTGTATCTCTCCAGCTACTACATCACTCCACAACATTACTACTTCCATTTATCATCTGTACTTCGTCGCTTATAATTGTAATGCTTTGTCATCTGTACCCCTTTTTGTGCCCCGTATGACACCCGTTGCACCCTGAACCGTCCCTGGATGGAAGGAGGGATCCCCCACTCTGAGTTCCTTCTCCAGGTTTCTTGCTTGTTAATTAAGAGAGTCGTTTCTTGCCCTTAGCGGGGTGCTATAGGGCTAGGGGGGGGGCCGTGTCATAATCACATGACCCAGAATAATCATACGGCGTGTAAAGGGCTATATAAATAAAACTGACTGTACTGTATCTACGTTTCACTTTCGGTTCGCGAGCTACAAAACAGAGTCCTGAAGTGATGAAGGTACGGTTGGCTGCCATCATGCCCAAGGACAGGATGTGTTGCTGCGGGTATCATCAGCACACACCCAATTTTAGAAAGATATACAATCACCAACATTTGCATACATTTTGTAATGAAATCATGTTTGTAGACGTTCTGAATTCCACAAGAAGCCATCGTTTGCATGTGTCATGTGACTCAAAGCACGCAGCTACAGACTACAGGCTCTGAGACAACCTTGGGCAATTCGTAGTCTACACACATCGCACGCGCACACACACACACACACACACACACACACACACACACACACACACACACACACATAGAATGGCACAATTTGAACTCTGTTGTGACTATTAGCTTGTGTGTGTGTGTCTGTGTGTGTGCATGCGTGCATGTGTGCATGCATGTGTGTGTGCAAGCATGTGTGTGTGTGTGTGTGTGTGTGTGTGTGTGTGTGTGTGCATACAAGCATGGATGTATGTCTCCTATATGCTGACCTTGAGAAGGGAGGGGGGGGGGGTGGTAATTGATATGATATAATCAATGATGATCTTGTTGCTTGAGTGTGTGTGTGAGTGTGTATGTGTTTGTGTGTGCGTGCGCATATTTGTGTGTGTTTGTGATACATCTTACACAGTCCATTAAGGGTGTATCAGAACATCAATACACACATCAATACAATACGAGAATCAGTATTCTCAATTTTCCAATACTGTATCAGCAAAAATATTTATGATCAATATATAATTCATAGTGTGAGGAAGACAGTAGTGTCTAGTACTGTATGCAGATTTACAGTACAAAACCTATATTTTATAATGTTTTATTTACTGTTTTATAACACAGTTCTGTGACTTCCTTTTGGAAATATATGTAGTGATGACAATAACATTGAAAAGAGTATTAGTGTTGTTGCAGTAGAAGTATTCGCCGTGTCGCCTAAATATTGTGATCCATTGCATTGCCAGATCCACACAGGTGTTCTGTGCATCACATGCTCAACTCCTAACAAGTTACGACTCCATTATTATTAGCGGACACTTTCATCCCGAGCAAATTACAGACATTACAAGACATTAAGGAGACATTAATAAGTTACCCCACCTTCACCGTCATTTTGTGGCTGTATTGCAGTACCTTTCAGCTGAAACACTCCACAGCTACACTGCGCTGCCTTGCCTTTTAGTGCACTTTTAGCACTTTCTATTTTTGTGGGGTTTTTTGGGCGTTGCATTTAGTATCGGTTCCGCTATCGCTATATTTGTCCAGGGACCCCAAAGTTTCCCCGAAGTGCAGATGTACACACTCATGTCTACCCCCAAGTTGACCAGAAGATGTGTCATGTTCCAAATATTATTCCATATATTACTCGAGTCTTTAAAATGAGTCAATGTCCTCCGAGACCATCGATACCCCATTTGAAACACATTGAAGCACACACACACATACACATACACACACACACACACACACACACACACACACACACACACACACACACACACACACACACACACACACACACACACAACGCTACAGGAGTGGTTTAATATATGCAGTTAGAATTGCTGGGCAGCACAATTCAAAGTTGTGGCCAAGAAAAAGTCAGCTCTTTTTCATCCTGTGGTTTAACGCACAAACACACGCAAGCGCACACACACACACACACACACGCACACACACACACAAACACATGCGCGCGCACACACACGCACACACCCACGCGCACACACACACACACATATATTGTGTTTCCATGTTTTGACAGGAGAAAGCGAAGGGGAAAAAGGATTGTTGGCAGAAGTGAGAGTTGTCATGTATGGAGAAATACGAGAGTATCATATTAGTTATTACACCCGTGTACCCGGGCAGCCATTTTGACAACAGAAGATGCACTTTTCCGCAGCTGTAACATTTTCAATTTCACAGCTGAATAAGTCACAGTGTGGCTCTTTTGGCCTTTTAATTTAACACAACATTTACAAACAAACACACACAAACACACACACACACACACGCTGACACCAGGGTGTGTGAGGGTGTTGAAGTGTTAATGCTTATCATGATACTGTTTGTGTAATGCCTATGTCATCACTCGTCCCTACTAACTTAAAGGGTAACCAGATCCGGCCACCCATTCCCCCTGCTCCCTCCCGATAGCCTTTCTCAGGTCACCCCGCCTCGGGTCCAGCAGTCCTAGCAGTCCTAGCAGCCCTAGGAGTCCTCACAGTCCTCGCAGTCCTAGCAGTCCTCACAGTCCTAGCAGTCCTAGCAGTCCTCACAGTCCTAGCAGTCCTCACAGTCCTAGCAGTCCTAGCAGTCCTCGCAGTCCTAGCAGTCCTCACAGTCCTAGCAGTCCTAGCAGCCCTAGCAGTCCTAGCAGTCCTAGCAGTCCTCACAGTCCTAGCAGTCCTAGCAGCCCTAGCAGTCCTAGCAGTCCAAGCAGTCCTCACAGTCCTCACAGTCCTAGCAGTCCTAGCAGTCCAGCAGTCTTGACAGTCCTAGCAGTCCTAGAGTTAGCTGTGAGACTAAAAGGCCACTAAGCTGGCAAAGAGAGACAAACATGTGACATGACTGTGTGAAACTTGTTCCATTAACTGAGCAATTATGAAGTGCTGGAAATGTGTTCTATTCAAATCTTACAGTACCGTCTGCTCTGCGATATATATTGTTGTTTCAATCTCTTTTGGACAAATGTACTTATTGTAAGTCGCTTTAGTTTAGGCAAAACGGCGTGAATGTAAATGTACATTTAGTGTTTGCAAAGCTGTGATCTGTTTTCTTTCTTCCCCACGTGAAGGCCCAGAGAAAGCGAACCCAAACACGTGTGACGCGGCAGCAAAGTCAACAACAGCAACTCTCGTCCTTGAAGGGAGAACGGTCTCGCGTTCACATGTACGCTCGTGAAGTTGTTTTGCTGTCGACGGCGGAATAAATGTTAGCAGATAAAAAAGTTGCCATCGGTGTGACATCAAACGAGCACATGGTTGCATCGTGTCTGTCTGAGAGAACGCTTTTAACTGTGGAATCATCTTCCCCATGTGATAACTTCATCTTAATGTTCTCCTTGAAACACTAGTTCAATTGTATTCACATCAGGGAACTCTCAGCGTTTTCTCAGGATAATACCAAACAGGAAATAAGTTAATAGCCTATAAGATATTCAGTTGATATTTGATAGCCAGAAGACACATTTACATTACATTACATTTAGGGCATTTGGCAAATGCTTTTATCCAAAGAGACTTACAAAGAGTACATTTGTTGAAGGAGACAGCTATATATCGCTGTGGTACGTAAAGATAAGAATAGAGCAGGTTTCGAGCATTCATAGTCACGAGGCGAATAGAACGAGTTTCATAATTGCTAAGTTGCCTGCATAAATAGCTGGGATAAGAGCAAGACACATCATCGTAGTATTAATATTATTGGTATTAATGTCGTCATATTCGCGTGCGAAGCTCCCCAACTCGATTGATGTTTTCTGAGAAAAAGGCCACCGATGATATGGGAGATCACATGTCCCGTACGAAATAAGCACCTTGTCCGACACAGTCTAACGCGGTCTACATCACACACACACACTCACACACACACACACACACACACACGCGGTCAGCCACTCGTAGGACAGGGTCAGGGGTTGTATATCAGCTGACTATAAAATGTGATGATGTGACATTTCCTCGGTGAGGAAATAGCAGGCCTTGAGTAACCGGTCAGACACCAACAGATGGACGGGCCTCTACAGTTACGCTCGTCTCGCGCTCAAAAATACATTTTCACATCTCGGTATCCCGTCGTGTAGTTTTACCTCGTTTTGGCTCGACATAAACAGAAGGAAAATAAACTATGTTTGAAACATATTTTATTCAGTTTGAAATGTCTCGATGCCATTGGTTCCAACATAAAATAATCAATACTTGAATGTAGTCTCTCAGAGAGAGACTGAGACATACACGAACCTTCAGTCGCCTTGTGTAGCAACAGGGAAAGACAGGACAGGACAGGAAAGGACAGTCCAGCGAGAAGCCACTAACCACCAGGAGAAGACATTTTGACAGATTTCGTCGACTCCAGGAAGAGGAATGACAGAACAACCCCCTGCTGGTGGGACTGAGTCACCTTCAGACAACAGCAAGCAGACAGTCAGCAATATGATCACACGCACACACACACACACACACACAGACACACACATGCACGCACACACAGACACACACATGCACGCACACGCACACAACGTAAGTGCACCTCGGTTAAATCACCCAGAACAGTAACTTGGCCAGGACCAAAGTATGACTCTCTCTCAATGTCTCTGTGTGTGTCTCTCTCTCTCTCTCTCTCTCTCTCTCTCTCTCTCTCTCTCTCTCTCTCTCCTGACCTCCTACTCATTCTCAGTCTGTATTATTGTCTACGCCCCCCCTACCTCCTCTCTTTCTGCTGACTTGCTGAGCGGAGCTCTGGTGCTCTTTTTCTAGAAGAAAAAAGGGAAATGGAGGGAGGTGGTAGGATCCTCAATTTCTACCCCACTGCTCTTCCTCCTCCTTCTCCTCACCTCCTTCTCCTCATCTTCCTCCTCTCCTCCTTCTCATCGTCTTCCTCCTCTCCTCCTTCTCATCGTCTTCCTCCTCTCCTCCTTCTCATCCTCCATCTCCTCCTCCCCCCCTCACCTCCTCCTTCTCCTCAACTCCTCCTTCTCCTCCCACTCTTCCTCCTCCTCTTCCTCCTCCTCCTCCTCATGTCCTTCTCCTCAACTCCTACTTCTCCTCCTCCCCCCCTTAGCCTCCTCCTGTGTGAGTCAGAGGAGAATGTAGGTCTGTGGATGCCTACAGCCATCAGCAACAATCAGTTCTGCCCCAGTTACGCATCACACACACACACACACACACACACACACACACACAGGGCCCCAAAATTCAGGCTCAGACACACACACACACACACACACACACACAAACAAACAGACACACACACAGCAAGTCAAGCCACCAGTGGAATGACGTGCTTCTGCAGGTGATCTGCATGCAGTCTGGAGAAGCGAACATTTTCAGCTCGTCTGTTTTTCCAGAAAGTAACGGACCGTTGGTGACAATTATTTATATGTGAATTATTTTACAAGCTGTTGATGTAGACACACACAGACGTAGACACACACACACACACAGACGTAGACACACACACACACACACACACACACACACACCGTTCCAAACCAGCACAGTTAAGATCACGAACACAGATGTTGATTATTGTCCTGCTAAAATGTCGAGACACATTAGTTTAGAGACACACATTAGTAAAAGCAGTTGAACCATGAAGACATCAAATATTCTTCTATACAGCAGCTACACCAGCCATTGTGACATGTCGGGTGATATATAGCCATAATAATAATAATAATAATAATAATCACCGGGGAGAATACGGACACTGCTCAAACAAAACCATTACAGCGTCCACCATGAGAGTACAAAAAAATAGGAAACAAACATATGAACAAATATAAAAGGAATGCATCAATGATAATCTGTATGCATGTCTTAGTGGTGGTGAAGAGTCCAGTTTATTGTAAAAGGTTTGATAAAATGACATGACAGAGCAGACGGTTCACAGCTAGCATGCTAGTGTGTGTGCTGGTGGCTGACTTAACCTGTGGTGCACTGATTAGCCAATGAACCACAGGTTTGTAGCCCCACCCACCCCAGACTCTAACTGGGCCAGGTGAGGCTGTAGCCCCACCCACCCCAGACTCTAACTGGGCCAGGTGAGGCCAATTAAGCCAGTCAGCCACCAAACACACTCCCACAGTCTTATTCTGTAAATTTCAATGTATTGTGGCATTTATTGCGCGCGCATTTCTTAAGTTGCCATGTCAATATTAGCGTGACAACAATTCAATTCAATTCAAAACCTTTATTCAAGTCCCGAAGATCATTGACGTTTCCCTCATTTTCAACGATAACGCTCATCCAAGTGGTGGTGATGGTGATGATTCAAGATTCAAGACTCAAGAAGTTTAATTGTCACATTATACACATACAGGATGTGCAGTGTAATGAAAAGGTGGCGACGTCCAGCGGAATGTGCAACAGAACAATACAAATATCACAAGTATCACAATTGAAGGGAAAGAATC
The DNA here is from genome assembly GCA_002895965.2 of Coryphaenoides rupestris. NCBI lineage: Eukaryota > Metazoa > Chordata > Actinopteri > Gadiformes > Macrouridae > Coryphaenoides > Coryphaenoides rupestris. The sequence continues at coordinate 17,997 of PIJE02001046.1, read as the reverse complement.
AGAATATCCACACTATTTACAGTCTTTACAGCAGAAGAAGCAGCTTTTTATTGAGAAATATTAGAAAACAGGCAAAAAAAACAGCAAGGCATATAAACAAGTAGGCATATCAACAACAAGGCAATATAAAAAATGTAGTATCGAGTTATGTAAGACTATGTGGGTGCATGTACTGTGTACTACCTATGTGTGTGCGTGTGTGTGTGTGTGCATGGGAGGGGCAGTGGGGGGGGTGATGATGATGATGATGATGATGATGATGAATAGAACATCAAGGAAGATGCAACAGCAGAAGAGGGGATGAGGGGGAGGGGCAGATGATGGGAGGAGCCCTCATTAATCTTGCATTTTCATTGGCTGTGAATTATTGACGAGCCCCTGTGCCGTGGAGCGTCTCTGATACAGCGTGGATCCTGTGGTCGCTATGAAGCCATGTTGGACCATGCACAACACACACACACACACACACACGCAGACACACACACACACATATACGCACACAAGCATACTCAACAAACAACACATACAGAAATACAATTTAAATACAATGTGTTGTGTTTATGTTGTTGACATTTTGCATGCACACACACACACACACACACACACACACACACACCTCAAGGGAACTGATTAGGGTAATACATGTCATCCAAATCCCCCATCACCACCTCCCACCTCCACCCCCCCATAGCTTACTAACTGCTCACACACACACACACACACAGGGCGCCCTGTTCCCGATGGGCAATGGTCACATTGATTTCATGACTTTTATCCATCGTCTCTCTGTGTTGAATAATCCATAGACGGACTGTACCACTTCTAAAAGAGGGGAGGGGGGGAGGGTTGAAACCGAGGGAAAAACTTCCACAGCAACCACTGCACACAGAGGCGTGTTTGATCAAACCAAACAAGGTGTTAAAAAGCTCAAGAATAAACTAAAGTCCAGCGCATAGGGAGAAGAGAAAATGGCGTTTTAAAAAGGCATGTGAAAGCATCCTTGGACTGTGAGAACATCGGTGCTTAGCCCCTCGTCCATTCACCCGCTTGTTGGGTCCAGTGACAGGGCCAACAAACCGGCGATATATCAAACTGCTTTTCCCTTCCTTTCCCTTCACTGAGAACAGATACTTGGGTTGGAGGGAAGAGATAGGAGAGGTATTTGTGTTAGACAGACAGTCAGACAAAAATACAGACAGACTGACAGACAGAGAGAGAAAGAACTGAAAAAATAAGGATATCGCAGGAATGCTGCAACACTAAATAAATACGTGATGAACCCCAATATACACAAACATGTATATCCTTTAACACACAAATATCCACATGTATGTTACGATACTATGATGAACGAGCGACAGGAGAATGCCTGGAAATGGACTGCTGAGGGTCCCTATTCCCAAGAACAAACAACGTGACGTGCATCGGACGCCAGGTTCTCACAGTTCGCCCGTCCGTCCGTCCGTCCGTCCGTCCTCACAAACTGAGGAGGTCTCTGGAAGGGTCTCTGAGACCCATGGACGTGTGAGCCACGGTGTTGAACCTCTGGGAACAGGGAGAGAGAGAGGAGATGGATGAGAGCTGAAGAGGAGCTTGAAGAGGAAGAGGAGGAGGAGGAGGGATAGGACAGAGGAGTTGGAGGAGAAGAGATGGAACCAGGCATTGGGCTTTCAAGGGCTCTTGAAGGCACAATATGGCCTGTTCTACGTTTTCGAGGGTTTTTTTGGCCCGGTTTCATTTCGAATGTCGGTCATTCCGCTTTACGTGTTCGCAGACAAGATAGATAGACCATTGCTTCAACGATGTGCTTCAAATTCATCTCCAAAATGACATTAAAATCCCACCACTTAATACTGAATACAACACAACACAATACAAGCTACAAATGTCATCGTTCATAATTCAGACGACTTGTAACCTTTGCTTCGTGATACGCAGTGTTGTGCCTGAACGCGTTCATTGAATGATAGTTCATGAACTCGTTCATATTTTGGGCGAACGTGAACTGAACGTACTGTATTACTGCCTGATGAACGTTACTGTGAACGCGTTCATTCTGGTGTCTGTGAACGCACGCTCTCTCAGTTTAACTTCGTTCAATAGGGTGCCAGATTTCTATAGAGCCTTCCAGGTGAAAACCCGGCTAAAACACACCGTAAACAGGCCTTAATATGTAGCGGAAAAAACACCCAATCTGGCAACACCAGCCACCAGTGTCGCACTGCCGCATGCGTCATCAAAACAAAGCGTTAAAGCATCAATGGGGGGAATGCTGTCCCCTCAAGGTTAATGTAAACCCTGGTTGGATAAGGATTCAAAATTGGATATGAAGATGAAATCTGACGCATAGTTTCAGTGTTAAAACTGATAAAATAATTGCTGTCTGTGGTTCTATATGGGCTGTGGCAATCATTTTGAAAAATAATAGCTCGCAGCAACATATTGAAAAAAAGAACTATGAACTAGTTCATTTTGAACTGTGTGGAGCTGATTTGAAAAATAGTTCATGTAGAAAGTGAACTTTCCCAACACTGGTGATACAAATAAACCACACATACAAGGGATTACTATAATATTCACTGCAACGCCGCAAATAATATGAACTGCAACACAGCACGATATATTGAAAATATTATATATACATAACATTCCTCTGCTGCTACTCCTCCTCCTCACTTTAACTGTCTTTCTAGTTGGTGTGAACTGCTGAGAAGCCATTCACACATATGTTATACATACTATTTTATTTTTTCTTATTATTATTATTCCGCCGCGTCTTTTGCCTGTATCTCCTCCCACAGTTTTCAACGTAGAAAGTCTGTTCAAAGTTTAGAAGATTCAGCTTAATTAGGACATATGTGCTATATCTTTTCTTATTCATACCCTTCATACTTTCCGAAATATTCAACGTTTTTCAGCAATTTTTCCCCATTGAAATGAATGGGGGGAAAATTTCAAAACCACTAATATTCAACGTCTTCCCATTTATTCATACAT
>PIJE02001046.1:0-10000 GCA_002895965.2 Coryphaenoides rupestris | reverse complement strand
GGTCAGAAACCAGAATAAAAGGCGAACTCGTGGCCAGACGTCACGGATTTCTGCGTGGGAGAACATCTCGTTGGTCCGGTCGTGTCTCGTTGGCGAGGAGGTTAGCGTTTTGTGTGTGTGTGTGTGTGTGTGTGTGTGTGTGTGTGTGTGTGTGTGTGTGTGTGTGTGCGTGCGCGCTCAGCTCGCTGTCAGAGCGGTCGATATCCCTCCCAATGCATCTGGTCTGGAATAATGTGATTTGAGAGCAGCGTCCGACGGGCGGTAGTCGGCTATACTGTACGCCAGACCTGGGCAAACTACGGCCCGCGGGCCACATACGGCCCGTTGCGTTGTTTAATCCGGCCCGTCGGGCATTTACATTAACAACAGTCCTATAATACATTTACATTTGTAGTATTCGTTTCGCTTTTTTTTTCTTGATTGGTTCCTCTAGATCAGAGGATGGTAACCATTGACTATCGACTGTGTGTGTGTGTGTGTGTGTGTGTGTGTGTGTTCCACCTCGTATGACCCACTAGAGAGACCCTAGAGTCTGTAGTCTACACTGAAGAACCGGGAAGAATCATCGTCTGAACACACGACAACATTCAGTTGGGGATCGATTGAGTTGTTTATTACCATGATGCTTTATTCACAATACAACAGAAAAACAGTCAGCTACATGTGCACAATAAACAGACGGATTAAAATAGCAGAATTAGCAGACATTACAAATCATAAGCAGGTGAACACATATCTTTAACACGTGAACATGTTCTGCTGCCGTGTTGTTCCCAACACAACACGAGGAGTCAATATTCTGTTTAAAGTCGTTCACAACATGAACATCTTTAGCTTTTCCCATAAACCACTTGCATTATGAATTTAATATTACATCTGATTTAAATCAGGTTTCATGTGAGGCTTAGAGGAATAAACTGATATCAGAGCCTGTTAATGTCTGAAAATATCATAGACATATACATAGACATATACATATACTGTACATAGACATATACAAATACATATACATATACATACGTTTAAGCAGCTAAATCCTGTTTATTTGAGCTCCACAGACCAACAGATCAGTGCAGCAATTTTATGAATAATTTCCAACACAAAGTAGCTAACCTAATGTTACACTAACCTAATGTTACACTAACCTAATGTTACACTAACCTAATGTTACACTAACCTCCCCACCCTCCCTACACACACAAATATTCTTGGTCACAATAATAAACACACCAACACTTTAACATTAAGTGACATTTGGTATTTTAGATGAATTAGATGGACTACGAATTAGTCCATCTAAAATACCAAGTGGTATTATCTAGTGGACGAATTCCAGGCATACCGATCACTATGATCGGTATGCCTGGAATTCGTCCGCTGAGAAACGTTCTGTGGTGTTTGGAGTGCAAAAATAAAGTGCGATTAAAATGTGTAAATGTTTTAACGCGTTATTTTTTCTGTAATTAATTAATCGAAATTAATGCGTTAAAGTCCCAGCCCTAATTTATTTATGTATTATATATGAGTGTGTGTGTGTGTGTGTGTGTGTGTACACTGTGTGTGTGTGTTTATTGCTACAACCGACATACCAACGTCACCATACCAATAGAACCTAAACCCAGGGAGGAGGTCCTCCTGGGTGGATGTGAGCTGGAAGGTGTGGATGAGTGTCAGTGTGTCTGGGGAGTCTCCTCCATGTGGGGACACTCTGTAGAAGGACAGAGTGCCAGCAGGCCGGTTCACATACACTCCTACTCTGTTGGAGCCGGAGGGGCTGAGACGGATGACTGTTTTACTACCGTTGAACCAGGCAGAGTAACTATCAGCATCACAATCAAGACTCCAGGACTTGTTGTTCCGTCCAAGCACGCTGTCAACACCTCCTCCTCTCCTTGTGATTCCTCTGTATGTCACTCCTATCTCAAGCCCTCCTTCCCACTCTACCTCCCAGTAACAGCGGCCAGTCAGACTCTCTCTACACAACATCTGCTCCCAGTAGTCAAACCTATCTGGGTGATCAGGATAAGACTGCTGCTCTCCAACCAGCGTCACCTTTCTGTTGTCCTCAGACAGAGAGAGGTGTCTGTGGGCTGTGTTTGGGTCCAGTGTGAGTTCACAGGCATCTGATGGGAGAACAAGACATGATTAGGCTGCTGAAGCACACAGAAATACACTGATGATGGACTTCATCACATAGGAGTCATTTAAATAACCTGCAAGTGATGGCTGTTAGTATGTCCTGTTGACACTAATAAAATATGTCTCGTCTTATAGTTTAGCTGTCATTTGTTGCATTCAATATTTCATTAGAAAAATGTCAGAATTATTGTGTTCTCTGAGTGATGGGTCTCAGCTGGCGTATTTCAAGTATTGAACCTGTTGTAATATTCAGACCTCTCTCTCTCTCTCATATTATAGATATAACCCTGTATAAAATACACAAAATATGACTAGTAGTATCCTGATTATTATGGTGTATTATGTTGTGTATTATGTCTAATGTAATGATATGATCAATAATAATAATATACAAATAATTAGTGTAATAACATTTATTTATTATTTATAACCATAATGAAATAATATTTGTATATAGAATATTAAATGCACATATCATTACTATTATTCATTATATCAGTATGATGATTATGATATGATTATGTCAAACAATAATGACAATACTACTAATAATCCAAATGATTCAATAATGATATAACAATATGAATACCAATTGGATTTTATACAAGTAGGATTAATTGTGAGTGTGATGGTTAACAATATTAATATACGTAAGGTACATGATGTCAACCATCATCTTCATCACCAGTGGATTTGAATGAACGGACGTCACCTCCTGCTGTGTGGACGGACTTTCTATCTAAATAGTTAGTGTGTGTTGTGATGAATCAAACTCAACACTTACACTTCTTTAGAGGTGGTTTCATCTCCATGTTCAGAGTCTCCTTCAGCTGATCCAGGGATCTGCTCACGGTCTCTACGTATGACGGAGCACGGACCTCCACCCCCGTCCAGTCCCTGGTGGGTGGAGGGTTCTTCAGGGATCTGAAGGTCTGGAGGAAGTGGAGGTGGTCTTCAGTGTCTGAGAGCTGCTTCACCTCTGAGCTTCTAGCGTTCAGATCTTTTATTTCCTGCTCCAGCTCTTTGATGAGGCCTTCAGCTTGTTTCTTGGTGGATTCCAGTTCCTCTTTAACCATTTGCTTGAGGTCTTCCCGGCACTTTTCAATGCGGCGTATCAGAGCAGTGAGGACCTGCTCACCATCGGCTATGTCTCTGTCAGCGACTGCTTGGCTGAGTTTTACTGTGTCCTTGATCTCCAGGATCTTTTGTCGTCTCTCCTGGATCATCTGCTGAACTTCAGACTCCATCTTCCCCAGCTGGGCCATCTTCACATCATATTCCTCCTTCAGAGGTACAACAGGATGGGACTTGTGGTCCGTCTCTGTGCAGGACTGACACACACACACCTGTTCAGTCTGGCAGAAGAGCTCTAGAAGTCGTTTGTGTTTCTTACACATCCTGTCTTCCAGACGGTCCAGAGGCTCGACCAGCTCATGTCTCTTCAGAACTGGGACTCTCTGGTGTGGCTCCAGGTGGTGTGGCAGTAAGAGATAAGACACTCTAGGCAGGACTTCACAGCCTTCAGCTGGGTCCCGGTACAGACGTCACAGGGAACTTCTCCTGGTGCAACACAATGCTGCTCTTTTACTCGTACGGACCTTCTAAACTGATCCGCCATCTCTGACATGAAGGTATTGACCTGCAAGTCAGGTCTTGTGGGGAAAAGCTTGTTGCAGACAGGACATTTGTACTGGTCTTTGTCATCCCAGAAGGTGGTAATACAGCCTCTACAGAAGTTGTGTCCACATGCTGTGGTAACTGGTCTGGTGAACACATCCAGACAGATGGAGCATGACAAGTTCTCCTCAGACCAGGAAGTGTTAGCAGAGGCCATTCTGGGAAAACATTGGTTTTATCAAGTTAAAAAAATATATTACATATTATTTTTTATGTATTACAAGGCAATAATAACACGTTTAACTCTCTAAAACATAATGTGTGTATTTTCATACAGACTATGTGTGTTAATCCAAGCAGAAATGTTCATCCAACAGGCCGGTCTAACATGAAAGCCCAGACAGGTCAGCTTCAATGAGGATTATGTGTCAACATGCAGCACTCACCTTATAATGTTTTCCTCTATTTAGTTTAAAAAGTGTTGTTCTCTGTCTCCAGGAAGAGAGAAGTGGCTCCACGTGGACTTACCAGTGTTACCAACTCCTCAGTAAGGAGAGTAGCTATTGGCTGTCCTAAAAGTCGCTAGAAGTAGCTAAATGACGTCATCACGTAATTTGCATAATTGTCCATGTGCTGTGCATGTAATGGACGCTGCAGGAGAGACAAAAAGTGAGCAAAAAAACACGCAAAATATGTTTAGAACAAATTAAGGTTTTTTTTAACAAGATTCTTGTTTTTTTTAATGTCACAATTCCAACCCTCCTCCTTTATCCGGGCTTGGGACCGGCAAAAGAGACACTCTGGCGGAGTTACTTAGGGTTTTTTTAAATGTTTTTATTTTTTATTTTTTTTATTACATTGACATCCCGCCCTGATCAGCCAGCGGCGGCTTCGCGCATGCGCGATTCATTTGCAGTGTGGACGCTGAGGGGTGAACGCCTCGTGCTCTGACTGCGGCTGGGATGGACTGCTGCCCTCTGCGACCAATCACAGAGGGCCTCGACCAATCACAGAGGCCCTCGACCAATCACAGAGGGCCTCGACCAATCACAGGGGCCCTCGACCAATCACAGAGGCCCTCGACCAATCACAGAGGGCCTCGACCTGATTAGCTGTTAGGTGTGTGATTCTGTTGTAGGCTGTTCTATCTGAAGAGAATTGATACTTTGCTGATTTAAGTGAAGTAATTGACCATTTTATTTCGTCGATGCAGCATTGTCTTCACAGTGGTGCCACTGCATGGGTACATCCTTATTTTTGATTTCTCATAAACCTTCAATTTGAGGACAGGCTCATTTGCATAGTACTACTTCCATGATTATATACTGTATATAATCATCATAAAGTATTTATTGCAATTTCCTACATTCCCAGCTTAATAATCGTAAGTAACTGTCATAGTCAAGTAACATTTACTTATATTAACTAATTAGATGGTTAATAATTAGGGCCAGAGAAAAATATTCCACATGAATAAGTACTGCCCTCCTGTGGCCGTCGTGTGTCAGTGCAGCCAAAACCCCAGCAGCCGAGTTGCTACCAACAGGGGTCAACCTTATCATGGTGACCTGAAGGTCACCCAGCTACTGTTAAGAAGATCATGAGAGTTTCATTTTTAGTTACAAAACTGTTCCAAAACAGAGGCTTTGTTTCAGGTACAGGTGAGTGTCCTGCAGGTACAGGTGAGTGTACAGGTGGGTGTCCTGCAGGTACAGGTGAGTGTACAGGTGGGTGTCCTGCAGGTACAGGTGAGTGTACAGGTGGGTGTCCTGCAGGTACAGGTTAGTGTACAGGTGGGAGGGTCCTGCAGGTACAGGTGAGTGTACAGGTGAGTGTCCTGCAGGGACAGGTGAGTGGACAGGTGAGTGTACAGGTGGGTGTCCTGCAGGTACAGGTAAGTGTACAGGTGGGAGGGTCCTGCAGGTACAGGTGAGTGGACAGGTGGGTGTCCTGCAGGTACAGGTGAGTGTACAGGTGAGTGTACAGGTGAGTGTCCTGCAGGTACAGGTGAGTGTACAGGTGGGAGGGTCCTGCAGGTACAGGTGAGTGTACAGGTGGGAGGGTCCTGCAGGTACAGTTACAACATCCAGACATTGAAGCTTTGACACAAAAGAGAGTCACACACACACACACACACACACACACACTCAGGTTTATTATGTAATGGACTTTATTTTTTTCCCTCCAAAACATGCACTTGGTGAAGACTCGTGTAAATGGTTGAAAAAACGTTTTGCTCTTGCTTACAAGCTAAGGGAAGGTCAGCTATCCACCAGTGTGTGCTGGTACCAGTACGATAAAATGCTACAACCACAGACATGTATTCTATTCGATTGGTGCAGTAAATAAAAAAATATAAACTGGAGAAAAACGTAACGGGCGTGCCACATTATGCGTAGTGTGACCCCTAACCGACTGTGCCATTGTCCAAACAGCTTCAATGCTATGCTAGTCTGCGTTACATTTAAATGACCCCTTTTAATGACCCCTTATTTGCTTCCGGTAGCAAAAAGTGTACGATAAAATGTCCTTTCTTAATAAAATACACAGAGTACAGGCATCTACACAGAGAGGAAGTGAGTATTTAAAAGTTGAATTAATTAATACAAAATAAAAGATTCAAGTTTAAATTCAAAAAGAGAAGCTAAAGGTCGCGCGGGGAGACGCGTCGAGGTGGACCAACCGGGCGCGTTCCAAATCTGTTCACCGACTTCCTCCGTCCTCGTTGCTCGTTCACTAAACCCTCATGGAGGCGAGCAGGACCAGCTAGTGGTCCAGCCGCCCCCCACATCCCGGAGCAGTGAACACACACTCGACGAAACACAATGTGGAGCCGCAGGTGGCTGTTCTTGGACTGGGGGTGTGATGGAAGGCAAAAGGAGCGAGAGTGTGTGTTCTAATGGCAAGCTTTAGGAGGAAGTTAAGAGGTTTTGGATTCGTTTAAAGACCCATTCAGAGGGTCTCAACACACACACACACACACACACGGGCACACACACACACACGGGCACACACACAACGCACGCACACGCATAGACACACAGGCTGAAGTATAAACACAAGGCAAGTAGTGACCGGCGAGGGGTGGGTTGAGGTTATGGCGGTTTCAGAAACGACAAAACTGAAATAACAATAGACTCTCGTTCTCTTCAGGTTATTTGTTTGCACACTGCGCCATGGACGACCTCCAAGCACACACACACACACACACACACACATGCCGACACACACACACAGACACACACACACGCTGACCTTTGAGAGTCTAAGGACATAGAGGGCTTTGAGGCCTGTTTGAGTCTAGCGTTGAACATGAAGCTAGCAATGAGGTACACAGAGAAAGAAAAGCCAGAGTTCTGTTGTCTTTTAAGACGAAGGCCCGGTCCCACCTCGGACCCGACCAAGAGGAAGGAAGAAAGGAGGGAAGGAGGAGAAAAGGAAGGGAAAAAGGGAAGTGGGGTAAGTAAGAAGCTCCAATCCACAGTTTGGTTTTGAGAGCGTTAAGCTCCCCAGCTGAGCTCAACGTATCCAGTTAAAGTCACCACGTATATCGCCAATGCCCAGTCGTCTTTCAATGGCGGGAATGTCTTTGTTGTCAACAAGCGATGTCCTCATTTGACCGGTCAGAGTTCTGTGTGGGAAAATGTTCCTGTGGTCCGGTGGCGCTACCATGAGTTAGTTCTCCGCAGAAACAGAGACCAAGACCAAAACAAGACCACCAAGAAAAATACTAACATGCCTCGCATCGTCTAATACGCTGTCCTGTGGGATTGTGGGAATTGCGGTCCATTAAGCGCTAAGAGTTTCTTTTCACAGTCCACACGAGAAAACCTTGTTTCAACTTCCCGTTTGAGGAGTTTTAATTTAGGCCCGTTTGCGTCGCAGTTCCGCTCGACAGCATGGAAGCATCCGATGTCCACTGGTGCAGTGCGCCACCGCTGGCCGTAAGGTCAAAGTTGTAAATGTGTTGTATGTGTGTGTTTGTGCGTGCGGGCATGCCTGTGTGTGTGTTTGTGTGTGTGTGTGTGTGTGTGTGTGTGTGTGTGTGTGTGTGTGTGTGTGGGTGTACCTACAATGTGTGGCACCCGACTACAAGTGCGTCACGTCCCTTAAGTCCTAAGTGTCCCTCGCCGGTTCCTCCACCTCCCCGTCCCCGAGGATAGGCATCACTGTCCGGGGTAGGTGGGGTAGTGTGTCGGGGAGTGTGCACGTGGAGGGGGCTGGCTGTGCGTGTGCGTGTGCGTGTTCGTGTGCGCGTGTGTGTGTGTGTGTGCGTGCGCCGTCGGCAGGGAGGCGTGGCGGTCGCGAGGCAGGTGTGTGCTGGAGAACAGCTCGTCCTCCATGCCGTCATCTACAGGTGAGGAGGAGGAGGCGGCGGGGGGGGGGGGACAACAGGAAGGAAGAGATTAGCTTACAAGTCAAAACACGGCTACCACTGAAGAAGAAGGCCGCTTTCATATGTCTATATTTGCATTAGAAGGGCTGACCCTGGTGTTTTGTTTCGCCTGACTTGTCAAGCTACCACTGAAGAAGAAGGCCGCTTTCATATGTCTATATTTGCATTCTGTATATACTTATACAGAATGCAAAATGTCGGTAAAACATTTTGAGGAGTGGTCTTGAATTTGTGTACAGGTGGGTCTCCTGCAGGTACAGGTGGGGGTCCTGTAGGTACAGGTGAGTGTACAGGGGAGGGTCCTGCAGGTACAGGTGAGTGTACAGGTGAGTGTACAGGTGAGTGTCCTGCAGGTACAGGTGAGCGTGTACAGGTGAGTGTATAGGTGGGGGTCCTGCAGGTACAGTTACAACATCCAGACATTGAAGCTTTGACACAAAAGAGAGTCACACACACACACACACACACACACACTCAGGTTTATTATGTAATGGACTTTATTTTTTTCCCTCCAAAACATGCACTTGGTGAAGACTCGTGTAAATGGTTGAAAAAACGTTTTGCTCTTGCTTACAAGCTAAGGGAAGGTCAGCTATCCACCAGTGTGTGCTGGTACCAGTACGATAAAATGCTACAACCACAGACATGTATTCTATTCGATTGGTGCAGTAAATAAAAAAATATAAACTGGAGAAAAACGTAACGGGCGTGCCACATTATGCGTAGTGTGACCCCTAACCGACTGTGCCATTGTCCAAACAGCTTCAATGCTATGCTAGTCTGCGTTACATTTAAATGACCCCTTTTAATGACCCCTTATTTGCTTCCGGTAGCAAAAAGTGTACGATAAAATGTCCTTTCTTAATAAAATACACAGAGTACAGGCATCTACACAGAGAGGAAGTGAGTATTTAAAAGTTGAATTAATTAATACAAAATAAAAGATTCAAGTTTAAATTCAAGAAGAGAAGCTAAAGGTCGCGCGGGGAGACGCGTCGAGGTGGACCAACCGGGCGCGTTCCAAATCTGTTCACCGACTTCCTCCGTCCTCGTTGCTCGTTCACTAAACCCTCGTGGAGGCGAGCAGGACGAGCCCCCCCCCCCCCCCCCCGACAGCTGAGCCGCCTCAGTCGACGCCTTCATTAACCTGATGGCGGTGATCTGATGAGCCGATCACAACCTTCCCACCTGCGTCACGGCGTAGTGGCTCTAATGACCTCATCGGATGCACCGATGTGGTCCTCGAGGTCCCAAGCTGAATCGGGCGCCATTTCCCTCGCTCACTTCGCACAGTGGAGCATAATCGCTGGGAGATTTGGGAAGTGAGGGAACGCGGAGCACGGAGCTATTTGGAACGCGCCCGTCGTGGGGGCTGTGCGGACCTACTCCTGGTCCAACCGTGGTGCCTGCAGGTCCACACCTCCGGCCCACGCGTCACCACGGTCAACAACAACACAGCCGCCTAAAAGCTCTCGGGTGCATGCAGGTTAAAACCACACAATCCCCCACAAGAAATCCCTTAGTGTCACCCAATCTCTCTCACTCGCAGTCTCTCTCTCTCTCGCTGTCTCTCTCTCTCTCACACACACACACACACACACACACACACACACAAAGCGGCAGTCGCACATGATCACACGGGCGCAATGTAACACAATGTCAAATAAATAAAGTTATGTACAAAAAAGTCACTCAAACGAGGGCAGCAGAAGGCAGAATGAAGTCACGAGTATGTACACAAACGGGCATATACAGAAAATGCACACCTTGCCTCAAATACAAATACAGACATGAAATAAAGCCCTTTCACGTTAATTGAAATCAAAAATAGAATCATAAACCACATGG
>PIJE02001045.1:178701-180735 GCA_002895965.2 Coryphaenoides rupestris | reverse complement strand
CACGTGACGTGGGTCACATGGTTTCCACAGTTCATTTTCTATTTGCAGAAGGCCGTCGCTGGCTGCTGTTTAGTCGATCTATCGTCTTCCCGGGTCCAATACAAACACTGGATGTTTCTCAAATAAATCCAGCCCAGCCTTCCGAGGAACAAGAGGGTGGTGGGGGGTGGATGGGTTGGTGGTGGTTGGTGTGGAAGGTGGTGGTGGTGGAGGTGGATGGGGTGGTGTTGGGGGTGGATGGGTTGGGGGTGGATGGGTGGTGGTGGTGGTGGTGGTGGTGTGACCCTGTGCAGCTTAGCAAACCTTTGCCCGGCACAAGCCTCTCTCTCTCTCTCTCTCTCTCTTCTCTCTCTCATCTCTCTCTCTCTCTCTCTCTCTCTCTCTCTCTCTCTCTCTTCTCTCTCTCACTCTCACTCTGGGCCCCCCCCCCCCACACACACACACACACACTGTCACCCAGCCCCCCAACACTCTCCCTCCCTCCCTCCCTTCCATCCTCCACCACACCACCAAACCACCACCCTCACGCACCACCCTCCATGCTTCCCAGCAGCCGGCGTGCGCTGCGGGCGCTGGAGACACGCATGCGTTCCCAGTCGCTGATGGGTGGGGCTTTGTCTGCGTGGTGTGTGTGTGTGGCGTGTGTTTGTATCTGCTGTGTGTGTGTGTGGGTGTGTGTGTGTGTGTGTGTGTGTGTGTGTGTGTGCGCGCGTGTGTTTGTATCTGTTGTGTGTTGTGTGTGTGGTGTGTGTGTGTGTGCGCGTGTGTTTGTTATCTGTGTGTTGTGTGTGTGTGTGTGTGCTTCGCAGTCACCGTTTGTGTTTATGCCTGCGCAACCGAGGTGTAGTGTGTGTGTGTGTGGTGTGTGTGTGTGTGGGTGTGTGTGTGTGTGGTGTGAGTGTGTGTGTGTGTGTGTGTGTGTGTGTGTGTGTGTGTGTGTGTGTGTGTGTGTGTGTGTGTGCTTTGTCCGTCCGTGTGTGTGTCCTGTCCGTGTGTGTGGTGTGGTGTGTGTGAGAAGAGAAAAAAGGAAAAAAAATGGAAATAAGAGAGAGACAGAGCGGGAGGGTTATTTTTTTCTGCAGACAAAGCAGGCATCTCTGTCTAACCCCTTCTCTCGCTTGGCAGTAACACTGGCCGGCGCTTTCTTCTGCTCGGCGTGCTCCGTTCCCCTCGTCTCTCCGGCTCTGTTCGGATACAACAACACAACAAACAGCAAACCCGCCGTCAGAACGGACACAAAAATAGAGCCGAGGGCCGACCGTAGATAAAGAGCGGCGATGTAAAAATACGTAGTACGTACAATCTGCCTGCATTCACTGTAAGGCGAAGACGTGAGAAAGAATAACGTCGATATTTATACGTCGGATATAAATGGCGTCGATGTTCGTACGTTCGTATTTAACAGTAAAATAAGGCGACGCTCGATGAGAGCCCCTTAGACGACAACAGAGCAAGCATCCCGACCGCGGCTGGTACCGTGGACTACAACCGTGGACTACAACATGGCTGAACCGCTGTGGTGCATAAAGATAAGAATAGAGCAGGTTTCAAGCATTCATAGTTGCGAGGCTAATAGAACGAGTTTCATAATTGTTAGGTTGCCTGCATAATAGCTGAGTGCAGCACCAACATCTAAGAAGCTAAGCTAAGCTAAACAATGCTAAGCACGATTAATAACGCCAAGATGTACAAACATGAACGTTGGTGCTCGGGTTAGGAGAGGGAAGGCGGGGAGGGGGGAGGAGTTATGTAGAGTCCAGGTGATTCCCAAACAACAACAACAACAACGACGACAACAACAAGAGAACTACATTTCCCTGTTACAATCCGTCTCACGCCCTTTCGATCAGTCAATCAACCCCCTACCCCTGGAGGTTCAAGCCCCGCCCCCCCATCAGACTCTCCGCCCCTCTCCCTGCAGCAGCAGCAGCAGCACAGAGCCGCAGCCACAGCCACAGCCACAGCCACAGCCAGCCGGGGCTTCCATGTGCGACTGACACATAAATAACCGGGCCTGTCCACCGCCGCCGCACC
>PIJE02001045.1:166201-173701 GCA_002895965.2 Coryphaenoides rupestris | reverse complement strand
GCATCAACATGCATACTGTGTATGAATATAGGTTATATAATGGTTTTGTTATACAGGTTTTGTGTTCGTTATCGATGCAACTTTGTTATTGGTTTAGTGGTTTTCTCATTTGCGTCTTATTTTCAGAATTTCTACATCATTATTTTTCATAGTTTATTGAACATCATAAATTGTCAGGCTTACAGGCCAAAGTAAATTCCTTGTGTGTGGAAACCTACTCGGCGATAAATCAGATTCTGATTCTCATTCAAGTCACAGATGACAAACGGTTCGCTCATCATTGTCGGTGAGAGAAGCGGTAATCAGAGCATCTCTCAGATCCGCTGACTAAAAGCTGCTCGCTTCAAAACGCTTTCCATTGACTGATTGATGGGCGTGAGCTGCCCACACCTGAAAGCCAGTTCAAGTTGCGTCTTTCTATGAGTATGTACTGCAGACCGAGGTAACCGAGCCAAACAGCGATAAACAGTGAATATGTGCACGGTACACTGGACCCGTGACAACACGATTGACAGACATACAGCACAAACCAATCGCTGGTCAGCCTCATAATCACGTTTGACCCCGCCCCCCAAGGAACACGATTGGTCGAAACTAATTTGACGCGAAGGAATGAAAGGAAAAAAAAACGGCCCATCCAACCACGGACTTGGGCTTGTCCGTGGCGCGCTTAATATCCGACTATTTTCACGGCGTTTCCCAGAAATGTGTGCGAGTCGACGCAAAAATACCCAAACCACACATCAATGTGCATTTAAATTGAGCGTTGCCGCGCCGCCACGCCGTTGACCAGGGCGGCCAGCTGAGCGCGTGACCTTTATAATCAGGAGAGCACGCGAGAGGCTCTTCGCTGAGGCACACATGCAACACGCCGCCGCCGCCGCCGGAGCTGTGAACGCCGTTTGCTTGCTGACTGCTGCTACGCTGTCTCCTGTCTCGGCCTGTCTGCGAGCCGTCCCCCTCGGGCCCCGGGGGGCGGGGGGGGGGGCCTTCAGCAATGTTGCACCCCCACCCACCCCACCCCCCTCCTCCCCCACCCTCCTCCCCCGCCCCCTACCCCCCCCCCCCACCCTCCCCCCTAACCTCCCCTCGGGGGAGAAAAAAAATCCAGAAAAGGAATACAACAAGAGTAGGCGAGGACATCGCTCTATAATTGAGGAAGCCACTTTAATGCAACACACACGCGAGCGCACGGGATGTACGGAGTCACATGCACGCACGCGCACACACACATAACAAAAAACAAAATCACAGAACCAACACTTCAATTCTAATTCTTCAACCAGAAAGAAATCACCTCCGCATCCAACCTAGTTAGACATCAATATGTCACTTCTACTGTAGGAACCAATGAACCCATGGCCGGCAACTTACTAACACCTACACACGACCGGGCACACACACGCGCGAGCGCCCCACCAAACAAAAAAAGATAGATTTCCCAAAACCCAATAATCAACAACAAGCGATTACATAAAATAGGTAAAATGCATGTAAGATAGCAGTATGCTAAGTTGCTACGTATGCTAGTTGTACTCGGGCTAGTGGCTAGGTGCTAGTATAACTATATAAAGCTAAGGTTGCTGCATTGATCAATATGCCAATTCAAACACAGGTCTGTTTCTCTTTTGGGGAGGCACAGAGGATTGAGTGCAATGGTGGGTGGAGTGAAGAGTTAAATAGATCTGGTTAGCATTCCCGTGGGCTAGGTCGTGACCGCGTACAGTTGCCTACACTCCGTGACCCCGCTAAGGTTGAGGTCAAGACACTTTGACACACTAACACCACACACACACCTTTTGCATCAACACGGACACGCTAGTTCACGACTTAACACCTACACAACACACACAACACACACGACACACACACAAACACACACACCACACACACAAGCACGAGACACACACACACAACAACACACACACCATCCGGTAGAAGTCGGAGCCATTCCCGCTCCCGCATAGCCACTTGGCATAACGAGCCTCCTCTACCTCTATCCCCATTCCTTCCTATTGTTCCCTGTTCCTGTTGTGTTGTTGCTGTTTATTGGTCACCTGGTTGGGCTGAGTAAAGACTTGTGCCTAGTGTATGTAGTTACACGCTGTTGCTGTTATTGGTTCCTGTGTGGGAGCTGAGGGGCCTATTGTTGCCTGACAGCGGTTCCTGTTGGGGGTCCGTTCACGGCCTGCTGCCTTCGCCCGCCCATCTCTCTCTCTCTCTCTCTCTCTCTCTCTCTCTCTCTCTCTCTCTCTCTCTCTCCTACATATTGTATTGGGTGGTCTCGCTCAGGAGGTCTCTCTGTCTCTCTCTCTCTCTGTCTCTCACAATATAATATTATCATATTCCGCTTGACTTGAAACACTTCATACTATTTGGCAGAAAGGGTTCAATATTATTATTTGCGACTAACAGGTACGTTTGTATTTCTCCGGATTGTGAATTGTCTTTACGCATATTCTTTATTGCTATTATACTGTCTGTTGCTCATGTAAAAGTGGCCTTAGAGTACGGATTACGATGGCATTATTAAGTATCATTATTAATAATATTTTTATAATTTTTATCATCCCAAATCCCAAATCCGAGTCCGGCACAAACTAATTTGTTTGCGGCGTGCAAATAAAGCGACGACAAAGACCTCATCAGCCGCCCGCGTGCGTGATTAATACCCCGCGCTCTTCATCATTACGACGGCAATCTGCTGCATCCTCACAGGTTTACACCCCCCCCCCCTCCCGCACCCCGCTCCCCCCTCCCTCCCCTCGTCTCTTTAGTCGACAGAGCCCACCCCCATGCATCCCTCACCCTAGCAACCACACAGCCCTCAACCCAACCCACCCACCCCCGCCCATCAACACCACCGGCACCCAACCACCACCACCAACCTACTCACCACCACCCCATCCACTTTCTGTTTGTTTGGAATCACTTGGGTGCCTGCGACTGCGCCTGCCGGTGAGCCATTACCCCGACATACGGAAGACGGAGGGACGCGCGCAAATGTTGATGCGCTCAGGTTGCGAAAACATCTTCGGGGGGGGGGGGGGGCCACCGACATGAGCCGCTCAAATGCCACCATCACTCCCCCCACCAACCACCGACACCACCACTACCACCACCACCACCTCTGCCAATTATCCCAATGTCACCACCGCCGCCGCCGCCGCCGCCACCCGGAAACTTTTTCTTTTGTTAAATGGAGGGAAGAAGGAAGGTAAGAGATGAGAGATTTGCGCAAGGCAAGCGGGCGGCCCACTCCGTCACTGTCAAGGCGATAGCTCTGACAAAACAGTTTGCGTACCTGCTTAAGTATTACAGGAATTAACACCCCACCCACCCCAGTCCCCCGTCTCCCCCCGTCCCCCCCCCCGTCTCCCCCCCCACGTCTCCCCCATCCCCTTCCAGGTACAGTAATCAACGGGGTGACGGAAGACAATTAATTGGGTCCATCTGCATCGCTGCCTTTACATAATTAATGGATCTCATTACAGGGCTACCGGTACGAGCTGCCGCGTACTGGTTTCGCGCACGCGCAATGGGCGGCGCGATGAAGTGATGGGAAAGGTTTGGCACGTTGTGATTTTATGAGATCACTCGAAATGTTCGATTTAGAAAAGCCAAGAGACTGCGGCGTTGTTGTTGTTGTTGTGTTTTTTTTTTTCCGGCCCTCTTCGCTGCTTTAACGTCACTCAGAGTCACGACCTCTCGACCTCTCGCCAGTATGTTAGCTTCCCCCCCCCCGGGTTCACTTTGTGTGCTTCATCCTCTGGCATGATCTGAATCAGAATCAGAATCAACATTATTGTCTTAGTTTATTGTCTTACTGGTGCAAACGATGGAATGTGCTTTTGTGGAATTGGTGCATAACATTGTAGTACAAATTCTAACAAACTAACAAAGTACATATCCAAAATATATGAAAGATAAGCAATAAAAAGGTGCGATTTGAGAAAATATGTGCATTATCGTAACACAATAGTGTCCACAGGGGGTCCCGGAGTCAGTGGGGGTTAAAACGTTAACATAACGTGTAGTTTAGTGTCCACAGGGGGCGGGATGTCGGTGGGGCTGCTAAATGCTCACCTTAGATGTATGTAGGCCCGTGTTTAAATCAAGGTTTATAAAGGATATGGGCCAGGGAGGACTCGAGGTGCACGAGGAGAATTCCAAAGGTTGGAATAAGCAAATGACTTAATAAGACGTTGTGTGTGACGGGACCGCACCCTTAATTATCTCCCCGACAACTTCTGGCTAATTGTACACGGAAGCCTGTTCCTCTTCCGCCCCTTCCTGCAGATCAAATTATAGGGCCCATGGAGCTATAAGGGCCGAGTCTGTCTCACTTTCTCTGTCAATCACACACACACACACGCACACACATGCACACACGCACACACACACACATGCACACACACACACCAACACACCAACACACACACACACCAAACACACACACGCACGTGTGCACACATACCTCAAATTAATATTTACGTTAAACCTCGGAGCAACAGAGTTAATTACACCGCATACCAGGCCCTCAACTTAAGTGGCAAGAAAGTGATTATGTTTTACAAAGTTTATGAAAATTAAAGCTTCACAATAAGACCGTTTGGGGTTTGGTTATTAAACATGATTGTTTTATTTGATGGTGTTAATGCTCAAGGGAGATAATACACAATAAATAGTCGTTGTTTTATTGGCTCGTTTTATGGAGACACTTCGGCGTCAACAAGTCGCTTCACATCCACGTTAAAGCGCGTTGAGAGAAGTAGGGGCGGCGGAGATCATACGCCGCGGTCCTGAGGGTCTTGAAGAAGATCAAACCAGTTAAAGTGTCGGTCGTGAACAGTGTAACAACTTGTGAACGTCGCAAGTCGGTTCGAAGAACTCGGTCGCGACGGAGTCTCCGCGACACGACGAGTAACGTCTGGACGCCAGGACCGTCGTGTGTTAACCTGTCTTGTTTTTTTTTTTTTCCCGCTCTCTCCTCACACACAACAAACACACACACACACACTCTCCGCCCGGCTTCGGCTAATGAAGGCCTCGTGGCCGACCGTTATTAAAATTACGCCCTCGCCTCCACGATATTAATTGGGTCCATAATAAGGAACACGTCAGATTCATTATTTAATTGCGAGGGCACATTTGGAATACAGTTTCTGAAATGTATTTTTAATGAAAAACACTACATCCTGACCTAATCAGATCAACCTTATTCTATCTAATTAAGGATGCAAAAAATCATTAGAGTTGCAAAATATTAGTTTCAGCTCTGTCGGGCGTCTCTCTCTCTCTCTCTGTCTCTCTCTCTCTCTCTCTCCTCTCTCTCCTCGCTCTCCTCTTCCTACTCTTCTACTCTCTCTCTTCGCCTTCATGAATATATTTTTTTTCCTGTCTATGATAATTTGTTAATGAGGAAAAAATGACAAAAAAATTTGCATGCAGCCAAATTAGTCTAATAAGAATTCGTCTTTGCTGAGTTTGGAAAGTGACCCTTTTTTGTTGGGGGGGGTGGAGAAATTACAACAATAATTATAAAATAATGGCAAAGCCTATCTTATTTGCATGAAGAATGGTCATCCTAAATAAAAATTAAAAAAAATCCCGAAACGCAATAAGCCCAAATTTTCATCACACGCGAGCATTTGTTTAATGTGTTAGCATTTTATCAGTTTAATAACACAGAAATTAGACGGCGATATGAAGTACGGCGTAATTGTCGCTGCGGAGGGACGTGTACAGTAATGGACGGATGATTTAGCAGCAGCGACGCCGCCGCCGCCCGCCGCGAGACGCCGCGAGACGCCATCAGCCGCTAAATGGAGCATTTTCTTAATCACAAACTTGGAGGGCGGCGGTGTAATGTCTCGCGGGGCCTCGGCGGTACAGCCTCTCCGTACACGGGGCTCCTCGGCCCGACCTGCGGTCACGCACCTCGCTGTGGGTCTCGCTCGCTGCCCACACTGGGCCAGGGTGGCTGGTGTTTGCAGGACTAAACATGGACATCGGTATCATTTACATTTACATTTACATTTAGGGCATTTGTCAGACGCTTTTATCCGAAGCGACTTACAAAGAGTACAGCTGTTGAAAGAGAGACAGCGAGATATCTCTGTGGTACATAAAGATAACAATAGAGCAGGTTTAGAGCGTTCATAGTTGCAAGCTTAATAGAACGAGTTTCATCATTGCTAGGTTGCCTGCATAAGAAAAAAATAAGTTTGAATTCATAATATCGTGGTTCCCGACAGACAGACAGACCGTTCATTAGGCCGTGCCGGAGTCCGCTGGCTTCGGTGTTCCCGTTTGTGCTGGAAGTACACGGCCCTCACCGCCGCCGCCACCGCCGCCGCCTACGCAGAGAGTCGAGGACAATAGCTCGACGTTACATAACCGTGTAATTTAGCTCGACAGTCGTCAAGTCGCCGCGCCGTCAAACACTTCAAGCTCGCTCCCGATCAAAAACGCAAGCGAGTTTGGTTCAGTTCACGGTCAGCGTGGATTTTGTGCATCTCTCTCTCTCTCTCTCTCTCTCTCTCTCTCTCTGTCTCTCTCTCTCTCTCTCTCTCTCTCTCTCTCTCTCTCTCTCTCTCTCTCTCTCTCTCTCTCTCTCTCTCTCTCTCTCTCTCTCTGTGTCTCTCTCTCTGTTTCTCTGTTTCTTCCGGAAGATACCGTAGGTCGTTTTTCGCCTTTCGAAGCTACGCGTGAACTTGTGGAAGCGAGGAGCACCGGAGTTAATGAACACATCGGGGGGAAGGGGGGGGGGATACGAAGCAAGCGAGAGAGAGAGAGAGAGAGAGAGAGAGAGAGAGAGAGAGAGAGAGAGAGAGAGAGAGAGAGAGAGAGAGAGAGAGAAGTGTGCCACTAACAAATCCCGCGGAATAAATTAAAGGGTGGATTGGCGGTTTGATCGCCACATTCTATTTCCCTTATCTCAACAAGTCACATTTTCAATCAACCGTGCGTAGACTTTCCTCTTTTTTTTTCGCATGGCGGCGGCGGGAAAAATCACTAATACGTTGTCGTCATGTGCGACCCGCAATGGTTCCTGTCAAAGGAGCGACAGGCTGTCACTAGCCCCGCCCCCCACCCCATACACCACCCAAACCCCACCCAAACCCCACCCTAACAAACCAACCAACCAACCATCGTCATGTCATGGGCGGTTGGCTTCGTTTATGCAAACCGGACAACCTCCGTGTCTGGAGTTCATTTTGAGTCACGGTGATTGGCGTTGATCGAGCGGTTCGCTCTCTCCGAACGAAATATCTCCAGAAAACACCGCACACACACACACACACACACACACACACACACACACACACACACACACACACACACACACATACACACACAAGCACACTACACCACTAACCAAAAGTTCTCGGGAAGAGAGCTCAGTTACACCGGTGAAATGTAGCAGTGGCGGCTCACGCTAAACTAACCCGAGCTAGCCTGCCGAGGAGAAAACCTGTCGACGGGACGACAAAACCA
>PIJE02001045.1:141976-163701 GCA_002895965.2 Coryphaenoides rupestris | reverse complement strand
ACACAGACATGCTAAACACACACACAGACAAATACCAGTACTTACGCAGAACAGAAACACACTTACACACACACACGCACACACACACACACACACACACACACACACACACACACACACACACGTCAACAGACACTCTCTCTCTCTCCTGTCTCTCTCTCACTCACACACACACACAACACACACACTCTCTCTCTCTGTCTCTCTCTCTCTCTCTCTCTCACCACACACACACACAACACATCTCTCTCTCTCTCTCTCTCTCTCTCATCTCTCTCTCACACACACACACAGACAGACAGACACTCTCTCTCTCGCTGTCTCCTTCTCTCTCTCTCACTCACACACACACACACACAGACAGACAGACACTCTCTCTCTCTCTGTCTCTCTCTCTCTCTCTCTCACACACACACACAGACAGACAGACACTCTCTCTCTCTGTCTCTCTCTCTCTCCTCTCTCACACACACACACACACAGACAGACAGACACAATCCCCCACACACACACACACACTCTCTCTCTCTGTCTCTCTCTCTCTCTCTCTCACACACACACACACACACACACACACACACACACACACACACACACACACACACACACACCACACAACACACACACACACACACACACACACACCACACACACACAGCGAGTAACCCAGCACAGTATCGATGACATCACCGTCTGTAGTGCGTATATATTTCGGGGGTTTTTTTCTCCTCGCTGCCGTACACTTTCATCCAGCGATGAGGCAAAAAGGGGGGGCTGCTTTAGAACAACCCAAACGCTGACACAAGCCTATCTCCCGCCCCCCCCAAAGGCCACCGGGGGGGCCATCTTGTGGGTGGGGTGCCCTCTGTGGCTCCTCCCTCTCCCTCTGTCCTCCCTCTGGCAGCCAATCGGGAAGCGCAACGGATAAAGGCGTGGCCCCCGCGTGGCCCAGATTGGCGGCGGGGGGGCCCGTGTGTCAGCGGCGAGTGGCAGCGTTCATTAGCCTGAGCTGCTGTTTTAATATTGTCCGTTTAGCGGCGGACAGATAAGCTGGGCTGCTGCTGCTGCTGCTGGAAATTAGATAGCCTCCCTCCCTACCTCCCCTCTCTCCCCCTCTCTCTCCCCCCCCCTTCCTCCATCTCCTCCTTGGCAATGTCTCCGCTGATTAATTGAATAAGACTTTTCTTACATGTCGGAGTCCTTAATGGCACCGCGGTCTCATTAGTTCGGAGTTGCCGCGGCCCACCTTGCAGCGCGGAGGAGTTATGGCTGTCGGGTCACTTGTCACCACAGCAACCACCTCCCTTTTCTATGTCTGTTTCCTAATTGAAAATGATTCTGTGCAACCTAGCGCTGGTATCTATTCTCTCTGTGTTTCCCGGTGAAGGAAGGACGTTTGGCGGCATCTGAGGCTTGGCGGTATATTGCGACGACACACACGCACACACACATCCCTGCTGTGTCATTTATAACTGAGCAAAATGTAGAGATATTAATATGTTCATGGACGTGTAGATCTCTCGTTGGTTCTAGTTTGCTCACGTTATTACTGTATCCGTTGCTACTGTATACCCCGGCTTGCAAAAGATACGACCCAATCCCGGGTTACTGTGGAGAAATAAATGTATCTGTGCACGTGTGTGTGTGTGTGTGTGTGGTGTGTGTGTGTGTGTGTGTGTGTGTGTATCAGTGTGTGTTTGTGTGTGTGGTGTTTTGCTCGACAATGACTTTGTGTAGCAGACGGCTTCATTCTGTATAACTGCATAAGTAATTCCATGCGACCCTAAAAGCAAAACCGATTAATGGAGATCAACTTTTGCTCTTTTTGTCGTCATTCTCTTTTTTATTTTTCCACGTCGTGGGTTCGGGAGACGGAGAGAGAAAGGAACTTTGCGGACGGCCGGAGCTTCAAGGAACACCGACAACAATCATTCATATTCCTTAATCTTCGATTCAATCCAATCCGACCGATCAATACCGATCGACACCATTCTAAATATTGATTCAGAAATGATAATCCATTGTCTATTATACTATCACATTGTCACACAAATACAACTCAAGTATAATGCATTTTCATCCACATACTGAAACACTCGGACCGAGCCTCTCTCACCTGAGCAGGTAAATGAACAGGATGGTGGCGGACAGCAGCAGCAGGACGGCGTACAGGAACAGGGTGATGACCGCGCCCGCGGCGCCCGATTGGCCATTTCGCACGAAGTGCCAGTAGAGTTTGGCGGCGTCCCCCACGGGCCTGTCAGGGCTGTAGGCCAGACGCTGAGGTGGCAGCGAGAGGAGAAGAGGAGGAGATGAGGCGAGGAGAGGAGAGGAGAGGAGGGGAGATGAGAGGAGGGGAGAGGAGAGGAGGAGAGGAGAGGAGAGGAGAGGAGGGGAGGGAGGGGAGAGAAGAGGAGATGAGAGGAGATGAAGATGAGAGGAGGGGAGAGGAGATGCGAGGAGGGGAGAGGAGAGGAGAGGTAAAGAGGAGAGGAGAGGAGAAAGGAGAGGAGATGAGGGGAGAGGAGAGAGGAGAGGACATCCAGGAAGTATCCGTCAGACTGAGTCAAGTGGACACAGTGTGAGACAAGCACACATTGAATCATATGGATGAATTCATCCTATCTCGATATCCTTTGTATTTACGCCCCACCCTATCTTCCTCTGTCATCTTCATCTTCAGGTTTTTTATGTATATATACCGTATATATATATATATATATATATACGTGTATATATATACGGTGTATATATATTCGTAATCTAAAGTCACTTTGCCAAGATAAAAGTGAACTCCCAGCCCCCCCTCCTCCATTGTGAGAGTGCACACGGGGGTCTCGGGTTATTTTTAAGCGCGGCGGTGACTTACCCCCAGGGCCGCGTCCACCGCCAACACGGCCGCCGGGTCCAGCAGCGTCCACACTCCCTGAGCCATGATAAAGTCTGACGTGAAGGAGGAGGAGGACGAGGAGGAGGAGGAGGAGGACGAGGAGCAGGAGGAGGCGGAGGGGAGTGAGCCAAATATCTGTTGACAGCCCCATCTGATCAGCAGCAGCAGGCACGTGACGGCGCTCAAGGTCAGGGGTCCCACCACCACCAGGGCCAGCTCCTGGCGCGTGTGCAGCAGCGACGGCTGGTAGACCAGGTCCACCGTGTGGGCGTGGAACTCGAACCTGAGGGGGCGGGGCCAACGGGAAATTAAAGATGGAGGGAAGGACGGTGAGTAGCGGTGTGTGTGTGTGTGTGCGTGTGTGTGTGTGTGTGTGTGTGTGTGTGTGTGTGTGTGTGTGTGTGGCTGTATAAGCATTTCAACTTAGGTTACTTTTATTGGAACATTTTAAGGTTAAGGTTTTAAAATGTTCATCTTAAAATGTAAATGTTTAAAATTGTTTTTGAAGAATTTAAAAGAAAATTCTAAATACATAAAGTACAGAAATTGCATTTTTTCGTAAGTGATTGGTCAGCATTGTTTAATTGATTGACAGTTCGTCATCCATTACATTTTTGCTGCTGTACCCCTTTCAAAGTTATTGAATAAAACATTCTCCACAGCTTGAATCATTTTAGTTTTAGTTAATACCGAATGATGATGCTTAATATAGCACCACCAGCATGGTGAGCGCAGAATACAAATAACTTCACAATAATATAACACAATATGTTCTATTATATTGTACTATAATAATAATAATAATAATAATATCACATATCTGAGGGCTCACTCACACAACAGTACATAATATCAGCATTCCAAGCACAGCGTCGGTCTTTAAAACACGAGAGCGACGTGAGAGAGCGAAGAGAAAAGTCACTCTTCTGTACTTTAGCAGCACCAAGCCTCATGAGTTTCCTAATCTTCCCTTCAGTTTGCGCCGGTCCCGGGAGTGAGCAAACCCGGCCTCGTCCATTAGCTTTCATCCGATTTGCCTCAAACTTCCCGGCGCCCGCGTGATTCCGGTCATTAATCCGCAGGTGCGGCTCCATTGAAGACCAATTCAAGACTGAGCGGCCGCGGCGTCGTCGTCGTCTGTCATGGCGCCGCTGCCTCCACAAACAACACGTCTTAAGTTTTTTTTTTACGCCACAACACCGCCTCTCGACTCCCTCTCTCCCCCCCCTCCCCCCCCCCCCCCGCTGTATACACACTCGTAGTGTTGGACGTCAAAGCATTACGACCAATACTGTCTTGGTATTACAATATCACAATATCTTAGATTATGTAGACTATCGAGCAATTATGAAACTCGTTCTGTTAACCTTGCAACTATGAATGCTGTAAACCTGTTCTATTCTTATCTTTATGTACCACAGTGATATATTACTGTCTCTCTTCCAACAAATGTACTCTTTGTGAGTCGCTTTGGATAGAAGCGTCTGACAAATGCCCTAAATGTAAATGTAAATGTAAATTTATATTATTATATAGGCGACCACCATTCCACCGTGTTATTATAGTGTGTTTTGCATTTCCCATTCGTCGTAAAGGCTTAACATCATAAGAAAGAAATTGGTAGTTCACACCAACACGGGGGTGGAAAATACGACGAGAAGCGGCAAGGAGAGGGAAGATGGAGACTGGCGGGGGGGGGCTGCCATTTTTAATCCGTCCCCCCCTCACGAGGGAGGACATGGCGGGAGAATCGCCTGGGGAGGGAGGGTTCCTCCGCTCTGGACATGTGGAAGTTGTCTTCCCCACGGTGACCCCCTCTTGCTTTTCACTGTTGCTTGTTTCCCTCCTCTCTCTCTCTCTCTCTCTCTCTCTCTCTCTCTCCTCTCTCTCTCTCTCCTCATCTCTCTCTCTTCTCTCTCTCTCTCTCTCTCCTCTCTCTCTCTCTCTCTCTCTCTCTCTCTCTCTCTCTCTCTCTCTCTCTCTCTCTCTCTCTCTCTCTCTCTCTCTCTCTCTCTCTCTCTCTCCTCACCTTTCCAACCCCCCCCCCCCCCGCGCCGCAACCTCAGTTGCATTTCCATCTCTTGGTTTGATCGTGACCATCACACCTGTTGTTATCAGTATGATATAGAACATTTAATACGTCCCATACCTCCCCTCCGTCTCTCCATCCAGCCGTCCATCCATAATGCATTTGCATTTACATTTACATTTACAAAAAGTACATTTGTTGTAAGAGACAGTAATATATATATCGCTGGCGTACAGAAAGATAAGCATCGACGCAAATGCGCGCTAATAACGATATTCAGCGTTCAAAGTTTATATCGCTGTTGACTTGTTGTTCACCGGTTCTGTCCTCTGGTGTTATGGTCGCCGTGGCGACGACGGTCATGTGATGATCGTCAACCCAGGGCAGCGCAGACGTGTTAACACACACACACACACACACATACACCGCCACACACACACACCACACACACGTTTTCTTCTTCATGTCCACCCACCCCCCTGTGTGTGCATGTGTGAGGGTGTGTGTGTGTGTGTGTGTGTGTGTTGTGTGTGTGTGTTCAAAACTCTGGGGTGGGTTCTAGAAGGTGTGAGTGTTCAGGTGTGTGCCAGCATCTGGGGGGGTGTGGTGGGGGGGGGGGATCAACGTCAGCAACTCCTGTCTACATGTTGATGTGTTTATTGACATGATTTTTTCTTACACTCATACTGTGCCATGTTCTCTTTATGACACGTATGTGTGTGTGTGTGTGTGTGTACAGTGTGTGTTCTGGCCATGCGTGTGTATCTGTGTGATGTGTGTGTGTGTGTGTATGTCTATGCGTTATGTGTGTGTATGTGTGTTCTGGGCATGTGCGTGTGTGTGTGTGTACATGATGCATGTGCTGTTGTGTGTGCAACGTGTGCGTCTGTGCACGATGCATGTGCTGTGTGTCTGTGTGTGGTGTGTGCATGCATGCATGCGTGCGGTGCATGCGTGTGGTGCATGTTG
This sequence comes from Coryphaenoides rupestris, assembly GCA_002895965.2. Classification (NCBI taxonomy): domain Eukaryota; kingdom Metazoa; phylum Chordata; class Actinopteri; order Gadiformes; family Macrouridae; genus Coryphaenoides; species Coryphaenoides rupestris. Next base: position 157,813 of record PIJE02001045.1, on the reverse strand, counting down.
TATGTGCTGTTGTGTGTGTGTGTGCATGCGTGCACGCGTGTGTGTGTGTGTGCAACGTGTGTATGTATGCATGTGCTGCGTGCGTGTTGTGTGCGTGCACGTGTGTGTGTGCACGTGCATGTGTGTGCACGATGCACGTGTGTTGTGTGCGTGCACGTGTGTGTGCGCGTGCAGTGTGTGCCACGATGCATCGTGTGTGTGTGCGTGCACGTGGTGTGTGTGTTGCACATGTGTGTGCGTGCACGTGTGTGTGTGTGTGTGTGTGTGTGTGAGCCCGGGATATCAAAGGAGACACACACTGACTTGTTGACAGGAACTGCGATGGCCTGCAGGTAGAGCCGCTGGCTGCCGTAGTGCAGGTAGAGCCTCGCGAACCACATCAAAGCCAGCAGCGGCATAATGAGGCTCGCCTGCCCAGCACCGCCGCCGCCGCCGCCGCCGCCGCCGCCACGGCAACGCAGGGCTTCACGGCACCGCCACCCCCACCGACACCACCATCCTCCTCCTCCTCGTCGCCACGGCAACGGCAGCGGCGAAGGCAGGCCCACCTCGGACGGCAGCATGCGCAGCGCCAGCCGAGCCCGGGCCGACAGGCGGGGGGCGGAGGAGGAGGAGGGACGACGACGAAGCCACGGCCGTGCACCGCCGGGCCGCTCCTGTTCAGAAAGAGACAGACAACGAGACAGTGTGTGTGTGTGTGTGTGTTTGTGTACACACACACGCACACGCACACACACACACACGCACAGATTTGTTGTCTTGTTGCCACGGGAAACGAGGCGCTCGTCCGTCTCGTAAAAAAAAAAACGAGGCGTTGTTTTTGAACCCAGGGAGCGTGTGACCGTGCGGCTTCATGCGGCGTCTGCTTTAAGATTAAGATTAGTTTAAGCTACGACTTTAATGTGCCGCTTAATACGTCGACACTGAAGTACCACTCCTAGTATGAGTACTTGTAGGAGTAGTACTTATACTACCCCCCCACCCCCCCACTACTAAAACACTACTTCCACTACTGCTACCGTTACAACACTACCATTACAATACCGTAATAATAACACATTAGGCAGCTTCTACAAATACTCCTACGACTAAACAATACCGTGTTAAGTATCGGAGTAGTAGTACTACATACATACACACACACACACACACACACACACATGCACACACACACACACACACACACACACGTAGATATTCACCACCGTAGAGAAGGTGGTAGACATGCCTGGCAGCGTCTCGTTTGCAGGAGCGCCTCTCTGCTCGCCCGTGTGTGTGTGTGTGTGTGTGTGTGTGTGTGTGTGTGTGTGTGTGTGTGTGTGTGTGTGTGTGTGTGTGTGTGTCTCCACCAGGCCCTGCTCACGTATTCCCTTTCATACGCGAAGCACAGATGGATGAGGCGGTAGGCTCCCAGAGAGGCCGGCGCGTTGTGTTCACGCACACGGAACGGTGGAGCAGGGGAGAGAGAGAGAGAGAGAGAGAGAGAGAGAGAGAGAGAGAGAGAGAGAGAGAGAGAGAGAGAGAGAGAGAGAGAGGCAGAAAGTAGCTGAAGTCGGAGAGAGGAGGGAGAAGGGAAGAACAAAGAGGAGGTATGAGTCAGGGAGGGAGGCTGCATCCCTGGCCTGCTCACGGTCGGGCTCTCTCTCTCTCTGTGTGTGTGTGTGTGTGTGTGTGTGTGTGTGTGTGTGTGTGTGTGTGTGTGTGTGTGTGTGTGTGTGTGTGTGTGTGTGTGTGTGTGTGTGTGTGTGTGTGTGTGTGCACTACAACAGTGAACCCACTCTGCCATACAATTCATATTTATCATTCGGCAGTCCAAGCACACTCAATGTAATGTATGCATGCCGATATATTACAAAACAGGACACAAACACATGTTGAATAATATTATAATACAGTTATAGAGTAAATATACATACATACTGAATATATATATATATATATATATACAGTATATATATTAAATCAGATTAGCAATAGACAATATACAAGAGCTACAGAGTTCATGGCACAGCACGTACAATATATATAATCACAATGGTGATTATAATTATGTAATTAATTCAAACTGCACCCCGACACACACACACACACACACACACACACACACACACACACACACACACACACACACACACACACACACACACACACACACACACACACACACACACACACACACACACACACACACACACAGCCTTTGTCAAGTTGATGAGGACCAACTCAGGTGGAGGCTAAGTACGCAGCCGTAGTCACATGATAGAGCGATAACCGTGGAGGGGGGGGGGGGGGGGGGACCTGCAGACAGGGGGCGGGGCCTGCGCGCTCTGGGCCCGCCTGTCTAGCCACGGCCTCCCAGGGGTTCGAGGAGAGAGTTCACTTTGTTGTGCGCGCCGAGGGAGAGCGCGCTTTGCATACAACACTGCCTTAAGACGAAGAGGGGAAAAGCGAGGAGAGGAAGAAGAAAGAGAGAGAGCGAGAGGAGGAGGAATCAATTGTTCTCGGTCCCCGGCGACGCCTCGTGATTAGACGCCGTTTACATCCCAGACCCTGCATCTGATTTTCTCCTCCTCGCTTCTCACCTTCTCATGTGTTGCCGCTTTCATATTATTGTATTTTGCCTCTTAAATGTTCCCGGAGTTCATCAGCGGTATAGAGAGGAGATGGATCCGAACAAACAAACACAAACACAACACAAATGTTCGCACAGATTTTGTATTTTGTGTGTATTTCCGTCGTGGTACGGTGGCTATTTTTTACGCGATCAGATCCTAATAATTATAATCCATTCATAACAACATGAAGAGTAAGAATATACCTGAAAGACGAGGAAAAAAACGACGCTCATAGTAGTTAGTGAAACCAGTAAATACTTGATCATTTACTTTCCTGGGGTACATTCATGTCAGCATCTTCTGCTCTCATCCCAGCTATTATGCAGACAACCTAGCAATTATGATCCTCGTTCTATTAGCCTCGCAGTTATGAATGCTTGCGTCATGTTCCATTCTTATCTTTATGCACCACGGTGATGTATTGCCGTCTATCTTTCAACAAATGTACTCTTTGTGAGTCACTTTGGATGAAAGTGTCTGCCAAATGCCCTCAATGTAGATGTACACGGAAGCAGCATTATCAGGGATTGTCTAATAATCTCTAATGAACATTGTATTTTAATTCCACCTTCCTACATACTGTACAAAGAAGCATAAGCACATACAGTACACTGTACGTGTCATTATGACGGTAACAAAGACAGGTCCACACACACACACACAGAGCCTCGCTGCTCCCGCCTCTGTGCTTAAAAAAAAGCGGAATTACACCGTAGACACAAAGCAATGTGTCTCCCGGCCGGGCAAAGACGCCGCCGCTCTGTCGGCTCGCGTTGCGCCACGACGCCAAAAACCCGACCTGACGGCCGTCCCTCACATAACATAACATAACGAAGATATCGACGACGCATGGAAGAGGTGTGTGTGTGTATTTTGAGACGTCTTCGCGCCGCTTCGCTCTCCCGGAAGCGGCCGGTAACGCGACGTGAAATACGCTGTCGCCGGCGAAATTGATTTTACGACGGAGCCTTTAATTTACGAAAAAGTACAACGGAGACGGGGAAAAACAGGGGTGTGTGTGTGTGTGTGTGTGTGTGTGTGTGTGTGTGTGTGGGGGCTTCAGTGAGGACCGTGTGAATATTTTATTCCACCATCACAGCCATAATGTCCATTGAGCGGCTGATAGCGTGTGGCACCGGTGGCGTTGACTCAGGCGGCCTTTTGGCACAAACACTGCGACACACACTTTAATTGTCCTCGCCAGTGTTGTGTCTGCGGAATGCTCGAATCGGTTGCCTTTTTTCCCGCCGCGATCTTAGTTTATGTTTGCGGGTGCGGGTGCCATCTCAACTCCTGAAAGCGAAATTGAGCATCGGAGAGAGAGAGAGAGAGAGAGAGAGAGAGAGAGAGAGAGAGAGAGAGAGAGAGAGAGAGAGAGAGACGCATCGCGCGGGCCGCTCTGAACTCCGTCCAACGCGCGTCAAAGCGCCGTAAATCAGCGAGATTTAACTAGCATCAGTCTGTCAACCCCCTACCATCTCGGCTCGCCCCGCGTTTCCCAGGGTGCACCGCCCTTTTTATAGCGCGCACGCCTGGCCCCCGAGACAGCCAATGGGGGCGCGGCGCTCGTTGGAAACAACACCGGGGTAAGTAGAGCGAGCGGCGAGTACGAGCAAGTTTTTTAAACCGCTGCTTTGGCGATAATGAGAGAGGCGGGAGAGAGAGGGAAAGCGGGTGAGATAGTTTTGGTGTTAGCTTCCTAATAGCAGATTTATGTTAAAGAAAAAAAAAAGGCTCGAGGCTCGAGGGCTGAGGAGCCGAGCGAACGTAACCCTTACAGAAGCCTCCGTCTCCTACACCAATATCCTGCTCTTCAACACCCCTGGGTTAAGTATTGGACTTATCCCTTTATTGAGGGGATTAACTTTTTTCTTTTTCTTTTTTTTTTTCTTCTTCTCGCTTTCTGTACATCTCGGTGATGCAGGCCACAGGCATTGTTTGTCAAGGTTCTGAGACCACACTTTGCAGCCCCGCACACACACACACACACACACATTCACACACACACACACACTTATTTCATTCTTATTCCCACAACCTCATATTCCAAGGATTTGCCTACAGGGCACCAGAAAGAAGAAGAAGACGAAGAAGAAGAACAACAACAACAACGACGACGAGAACAACACAAAATGTGAAGTTCAGGTGTAATCATTTGACTCAGAAGATGGACGGATAAAGTTATCGTTTAAGCGATAACGGCGCGACCGCCGTGGTGATTACCGAGGCGAGACGAGATGATCTCAGGGTGTCGGGAGATAACATTGAAGACGTCTTTGTTTGCATTTCAAATCCTGATAATTGATTTGTCTTGGGTTCTCCTCCATTACAGAAATAAACCCACGAGTTCTCTTCTCCCCGTTCATTTGGTTTGGAAATTGTTTTTTGGTTAAACGGAGTCAAGAGACAAAAAAAAAGGAAGATACACATGGCATAGCTTTAATCAAAATGACTTAATGAGAAGTGCAAATTGATTCATATCAGGTTTTGTTCTGCCTCATCCAAAACAAAATGTACAATCACTTCATTATCTAGCAATGATAATGATTGTCCAATCAGCATTGCTAATCAGTAGAATAATCCACAATATGACCTTTCTGTCTGACTCACTATTTCCATCTGTGTGTTTGTGTGTGTGTGTGTGTGTGTGTGTGTGTGTGTGTGTGTGTGTGTGTGTGTGTGTGTGTGTGTGTGTGTGTGTGTGTGTGTGTGTGTGTGTGTGTGTGTGTGTGTGTGTTGGGCGTGGCCCGTCGTTGGATCAATACGATGTTTGATGAATGCATCTAATTGTGATCCCGTGTTCCAGTTGGCCCAGACGGCTCGGCTGGGATAGGATCCGGTCCGGCTGGGATAGGATCCGGTCCGGTCCGGTCTGTACCCCCAGTACCATGTGTCCTCCTCTCCTCCCACTTCCTGGCACTTCTACCGGCCAGACCAAGGCAGAGAACAAGACAGAGACCAAGACAGAGACCAAGACAGAGACCAAGACAGAGACCAAGGCAGAGACCAAGGTAGAGACCAAGACAGAGACCAAGACAGAGACCAAGACAGGGATCAAGGTAGAGACCAAGACAGAGACCAAGGCAGGGACCAAGGTAGAGACCAAGGCAGGGACCAAGGCAGAGACCAAGGCAGAGACCAAGGCAGGGACCAAGGTAGAGACCAAGGTAGAGACCAAGGCAGGGATCAAGGCAGAGACCAAGGTAGAGACCAAGGCAGGGACCAAGGTAGAGACCAAGGTAGAGACCAAGGCAGGGATCAAGGCAGAGACCAAGACAGAGACCAAGGTAGAGACCAAGGCAGAGACCAAGGTAGAGACCAAGGCAAGGACCAAGACAGAGACCAAGGCAGGGACCAAGACAGGGACCAAGACAGAGACCAAGGTAGAGACCAAGACAGGGACCAAGACAGAGACCAAGGCAGGGACCAAGGCAGAGACCAAGGCAGAGACCAAGGCAGAGACCAAGACAGAGACCAAGGCAGAGACCAAGGCAGAGACCAAGGCAGAGACCAAGGCAGAGACCAAGGCAGAGACCAAGGCAGAGACCAAGACTTGATGGAGATGCTAGTGTCCCTCGTCGTAGATGTCTCTACGGATCACCGCCGCGTTATCTTTCACTCCTCCGCTCCCGATTTCCTAATTGAGCGCGCCGGGATTGTTGTTGTGCTGATGATTGACAAGCGTTTATTAAAGCTTTAAAGTAGGCCTGGTCAAATGTGAGGCGAGGAAGGCGATGAAACCTTGCAAACATGCCCGCTCCCATAAAATGTATTAAATGATGATCAAAGGTTGGTATTATATTCCTTTAAAAAAATATAAAATACAGCGGCAGAGAACTGTTTGCCTGTGAGGCTTTTTGGATAATTTGGTTATTTTGAGACCATCTTATGAGGAAGTATCATTTTATTTTATTTCTTTTCTGTTTTGTTTTCTTAAGCACCTCAATGTGACCTGACTTTCTCACCCTCTTTTTCATTCTTCGCCATTTTTCCGACTTTTTCTCCCCCCCCCCCGTTTTTTTAGGTCTTTATTAGCTGTGGCGTATTCACAGTCCCTGGCACAAAGAGAACGCAACACATTATAAATGGGCTTCATTGAGAAAAGGGATAACCACAGTGGTGCCGGTAAAAAAAAACCCCAGAGAATTACGGAACGGTGATTTTGACTAATCGCCCAAATTATCCGAAACTATTTGCAGCTGCGGAGAGCTGCTCCTCTCCAACGCAATGCAAAAGAAAGTTGGACTTAATTAGGAGGCCGTTGTTTCCGAGTAATTATTGATTGCTTCACTTTTTTGTTTCGTTTTTTTACAATGCAAGTAATGTTCTGTTCCGTGGGGACAAAGCAGGTGAACAGCAGAACTGGCCACGGTGATTCCAGAGACATTTAACTGCTTTTCTTGTAATATAACTCGGAACATGCGGTTGTTATTGCGTATTATCTTTATATGATGAAGTGGTGAAAGGCGTAATGATCGCCGAGTAACTCTTCAACTGCGAGTGTTCAGCCAAAAGAAGGCGATTCATCACCTCCAGAGCTCTGTTACGAGGTTATTTCCACGCCGTTTGGCAAACCGCTGGAGTCCACAGGCCAAGATGATCATTTAACGACGTTGATTGGGACGAGGGAACACCCAAACTCTATCCGCTGTAAGTGTTGTGGTGGGGTTGTTTTATTTTTTTACTTTTAAAAGCGACGGCCAAATGAATCGCTCCTCAAACATGTTGTGTTTGGGCTTCTCTTCCAGCGCAGGAATGTTTCGTGCGGCGGTGCCAGCGAGCTGTTTTCACTGCTCGCTCGGCAACATGTGGGTTCTTTATGGAGAGCCTGGCTGAGCACGGGAGGGGAGGGGTTCCCGTGGCGCGCCGTAAACCTGGTGGAAACACTGAGGATACAAAATGCACCTGGGATCATCAAAAACACACCAGGGCTTCCCATGGTCTCTCTCTCTCTCTCTCTCCGTCTCACCCAAATCTCGTTCTCTCTCACACGCTCTCTCACCCGTCTCTCTCTCTCTCTCTCTCTCTCTCTCTCTCTCTCTCTCTCTCTCTCTCTCTCCCCTCCCTCTCTCTCTCTCTCTCTCTTCCCTACTAGCACGCCACACACACACACACACACACACACACACACACACACACACACACAAACACAAACCCACACACACAGGTACAACACGACCGCAACCTGAGGAAATGAATGCCAGGTTGCTTTCACGAAACAGATCTGACATCCCTGAACCGATCACAGTGCCGTGTGTGTGTGTGTGTGCGTGTGTGTGTGTGTGCGTGTGTGTGTGTGTGTGTGTGTGTGCGCACGCGTGTGGGGTGTGATGTGACATTTGAAATGAGTCAGATTTAAGGCTGATTCCTCCATCCATCCATCCACCCACCCACCCACACAGCCACCCACCCATCCGTGGGGGTGAGGAGGCGTGGGGAGGGGAAGCGGAGCAGCAGAGGCAGGCTACCGGGCCTCTGGAGACCCTGCATCAGTAGTTAAATGGATTTCACTCCCTCTGACCTTGCCTCATAACTGCAGGACATTGTCACCAGAGAGATAGAGAGACACACACAGAGAGAGAGAGAGAGAGAGAGAGAGAGAGAGAGAGAGAGAGAGAGAGAGAGAAAGAGAGAGAGTTAGAAAGAGAGGAATGGATGAGAAGGAACGATAGAGGAAATAAGAGGCGGAGAAAGTGAGATAAAGAAAGAATTAGGGGCAGAGGAAATAATTAGGAAAGGCACTAACTGTGTGTGTGTGTGTGTGTGTGTGTGTGTGTGTGTGTGTGTGTGTGTGAGAGAGTTAGGCTTAGAGAGATAGAGAGGTGGCGGGGAGAGCGAGAGAGAGACAAGAGAGGCCGAAGGGGAAAATTAAGAAGAATTAGGTAATTAAGTCGACTCAAAGCCGTATCGGCCAGCCAGCCGTTCACTTTCGCGAGTAAAAAACTACGAGCGACGAGAGTCGACGACGCTCTCCGATCTCGATCACGTCGCTGCACCGATGCCGGGTTGTCACGCGTCCCTCATCATATCTCATCCGTCGTGAGTATTGACGGATCTCTAACGTGGGTTCAATCTCACTGTGAACTGTGCAGTGTGTTTCATCGATTCGTAACTGGGTGGGCGGGGGAGGGCGAACGCTGCGTAAAAGTATTCGAGTATTTCTTCAAAGTATCGTGATTAAAGTACGTATTTAAAGAGGTCGGACGTGTCTCTCTCGGTGTGTCACGACATTCCGTGAGCGCGCATACACGCTCGTGAACGTTTGACAAACTAATGAAGCAACCGAAGGGGATTTAATTACACTTTAAGACGTATTTGTGGTTACTTGTCAAAAGCGTCCCCGCTCAAAATTGACGCGACGCTTAAATGAGCGTGGGGGTGATGTCATTCGTTGTTTAATTAAACGCACACACGCACACGCACACACACACACACACACATATATTATTCCACTGCACACACGTCACCTAACTCTCACAGCATCGTGCCATAAATGTCAGTGTATTATTAAATCTGTCAGTTACTGTCCTAACATTGAATCACACATGAATATTTATTTACACGGGTCACTGACCGATATGTACTTGTAACTGAACCGGTGATATGGTAATATGCGGCGTATATGTAAACATATACATATATATAAAAAAAACATTTCCCGACCTCATATTTTATATTGGACGGCGTCCGAATAGTTGGTCATGCGTGCGGCAACTTCTGTAAACGCCGTCACGTCAAAACGACGACGCCGCAACATTACGGAATATTATACATTTTGAGCGGGAACGCCATCCCCCCGTCTGCCAATCACGTTCTCTTCCACATCACATCCCTCTCTCGTCCGGATATATCTTTATCTCTCTTAATCTCCCGCGCCTTCTCTTCTCTCGCGTTCATTTGCTCCGGACCACCGAGGGGGCAGCGGTCCGCTTTGATTGGCGTCAACCTCGCTTCGGAGTCGGCCAATCGCGTCACGGCGTGAGGCTGTCATGGAGTTGACAGCTCTGATTTCGCCGAAGCGTGAGGCGTTGTGTGCGTTGTATATATGCACGGCGTTGTGGGCATGTGTGTGTGTGTGTGTGTGTGTGTGTGTGTGTGGTGTGTGTGTGTGTGTGAACGTGTGTGTGTGGTGTGTGTCAGAGATCTTGAGGGTGACCCAGGGCAGCTCTGGGAACATGTGCACTTTGTCTCGAGTAACCAGGGGCCTCTCATTCCCACACACACACACACACGGACACACACACACACGGACACACGCACACACACACACACACACACACACACACACATCACTTTACAGCTTCCTCCCTCCACGGCTGAGGGCAGGAACCGAGTGGAGCGGACTAGCCGGGGCCGAGGGGGGCCGGGGGGGAAGGGGTGACCACCTCCACCACCTCCTCCACCACCTCCACCACCTCCTCCACCACCTCCACCACCTCCTCCGCCGCCACCTCCTCTCCTGCCAGCATTACATCAGCATTGATTGACCCCCTGACCCGCCTGCTGGTTGGGAGGTGCAGAGCGGGCCGGCAGAAGCTGCACGACCCCTGCATGGCTGTTGGCTTTCAGGTGGTAGTCTCTCTCTCATACTCTCTCTCTCTCCTCTCATACTCTCTTCATTTTCATTTTTGACTATTTGTTTATTTTTCTGTACGTTATATACTGTACAGATATAAAGATCGGTTCATATATTTTTACGACAATATACTATAAATACAAAACGTTGGACATTGAAACAGCACAAGGTCAACGGGTCACGGTTGGCTAGTTGGGACAATATGTGTGTATGACAACATAGGATGCCTGTCCCGGGACATTAGCACGGCGTCCTGTGACGTGTGTGTGTGTGTGTGTGTGTGTGCGTGTGTGCGTGTGTGTGTGTGCGTGTGTGTGTGTGTAGTGTAGTGTACGCCGTGCGTGGAACAGACCGGGGCAGTAAAAACGGTGTCTAGCAGGAAGCTGGAAAGTTTAAGTCTGGTACGGAGCATGCGGAGTCTTCCAACTTCCTGGTTTAATGCCATCAGTTAAGTCAGTTAAGTTAGTTGGGTTTTTTTTTCTTTTAACTGTCGAAACCTGCAGCCATGCCAGCCGATCTCAACGTTGTGTATATTCCGCGTTAACGGCAGTTTGAGGTTTGGCGTATAAAGTGACAAATGAAAAAAGAGCGCCAGTTCACACGCCCGCGTGAACTGGCGCTCTTTTTTTACGACGCTCTCGAATTACGACGGTTGCCAGCCGATCTCAACGTTGGGCATATTTCCGCGTTAACGGCGGTTTGAGGTTTGGCGAATAAAGTGACGAATGGATGTTTGCCTTTTTTTACCCACGCGGCCGCCGAACGGGCGTGTGGATCGGCGCTCTGGAATTACGACGGTTTGTGTCGCGTCGTGTACGCCGTGCGTGGAACAGACCGGGGCAGTAAAACGGTGTCCAGCAGGAAGCTAACAGGAAGTATTCCACGGCTGCTTCATCGAGCACACATCGATGAGATGCAGACACACACACACACACGTGCACACACACACACACACACACGTGCACACACGGTGCACGCACACACGACCAACAACACCACGTGCACACACCACACACACACACACACACACACAGACACACACACACACACACACACACACACACACACACACACACACACACACACAGATGGGTGGCGCTCGTTGGCTCAGAGCAGTGTGCCGAGGCTGACCGAGAGCGGACCACCCCCCCAACGAACGCACAGACTTGGAGTGAGCGCTCTGATTGGCTCAGACGGGGGGGGGGGGCGGGGGGGGGGTGGGGGTGTGGGGGTGTAGTAACATCAGGAAATTAGGTCAGTGTGTTCCCTCTGACTCCACGGGAACAATGTACGTGTGTGTGTGTGTGTGTGTGTGTGTGTGTGTAGTCAGTGTGTGTGTGTGTGTGTGTGTGTGTGTGTGTCGTGTGGTGTGTGTGTGTGTGTGTGTGTGTGTGTGTGTGTGTGTGTGTGTGTGTGTGTGTGTGTGTGTGTGTGTGTGTGTGTGTGTGTGTGTGTGTGTGTGTGTGTGTGTGTGTGTGTGTGTGTGTGTGTGTAGTCGTGTGTGTGTGTGTGTGTGTGTGTGTGTGTGTGTCAGTGTGTGTGTGTGTCAGCTGTGTGTGTGTGTGTGTGTGTGTGTGTGTGTGTGTGTGTGTGTGTGTGTGTGTGTGTGTGTGTGTGTGTGTGTGTGTGTGTGTGTGTGTGTGTGTGTGTGTGTGTGTGTGTGTGTGTGTGTCAGTGTGTGTGTGTGTGTCAGTGTGTGTGTGTGTGTGTGTGTGTCAGTGTGTGTGTGTGTGTGTGTGTGCGTGTGTGTTTCAGTGTATCTCCAATGTGTATGGACCACAGTGAATGTGGACGGTTTGTAACGTATATGCTGGTGTGTGTACAAGAGAGACACCGACATGCGCGGAGTGGACCTGACCTGACCTGACCTGACCTGACCTGACCTCCAGGACGTTAAGGAGGCCGTGGACTGAGGGGTTGTGTCTGTCTCATGTACCTGGATGCACACTGAGTGTATCTGCACATCGCGAGGACGTCACGCCTGCTACATGCTCTGTAATTGTATGTATTTCTTCATTTCATTTCTTCGTGTGGCAGCGCGTTTATGTCCGCGGCAAATTTCCCGAGGGGAAGAGAAAGTCATCTTGGATGTTGAAAAAGGCACTCGGAGGATATATAGAATGGACGGCGTGGAACATACGCAGAAAATGTAGAAAAGTGTCCGCGGCGGAGCTGTCGGGCCTCGGGAGAACGCCGGTGATGTCACCGATGTCTGATCTCACCTCCCCTTCCCCGTCTTCTTCTTCTTCTTCTTCTTCTTCTTCTTCTTCGGCGGTTCCAACCCTGCGCGACACCCCGATCGGAACAAGCCACAGATATACTATAATTGATATGAGATTTGGGGGGCGCATTTCAATGTAATTAGAATCTTGATAATTGAACTCATTAGATCTAATTGCGACGTGAGAATGACTTTGATTAAAAGCTTCGGTTGCTCTCCTCAAATCCACGACGAGGAGAGGTTGGAGAGACTGAAGTGTTGGGTGACATTGTGGAGGTGCAACGCACCACCCAACAATAATTGATAACAGAAGAAGAAAAAGAAGAAGAATGCATTCTATTGGGGCAATAGAACGGATTTCTACAAATATAGAAATAAAGTGGCTGTGGTCAGAACAGAAACAGAAACATGTAGAGTATGGAAAGTTTAAGTCTGGTACGGAGCATGCGGAGTCTTCCAACTTCCTGGTTTAATGCCATCAGTTAAGTTAGTTGGGTTTTTTTTCTTTTAACTGTCGAAACTTGCAGCCATGCCAGCCGATCTCTAACGTTGTGTATATTCCGCGTTAACGGCGGTTTGAGGTTTGGCGTATAAAGTGACAAATGAATGTTTGCCTTTTTTACCCTTTCCTCCCCGGCCGCCGAACGGGGGCGTGTGAACTGGCGCTCTCGAATTACGACGGTTGCCAGCCTGTCTCAACGTTGTGTTTATTCAGCGTTAACGGCAGCTTGAGGTTTGGCGTATACATTTGGTGTGTAAATTGGCGCTCTCGAATTGGGATACAATCGGCACGTCTCGAGGAGTCTCGTGTGTCTGTTCAAACACATGCCAGCCACAACACAAACTCAAACAAAAACCAAATGAAAAAGTTGTAACTCCTCCTACTTTCTTTCTCATTTGCCCCCAAATTAACTCTCCTCAGTTGTCAATGCGCGCCGCCTAAGAAAGGTTGGCCTGTGTTTATCTTGGGGAATTTATGGGTTCACCTCTCCCCAAAGAATCACCACCTTATCGTGTTGGGGGGGTTTGGGTGCCCCCGTGACCCTGGGAGCTGTGTTGTCCGGGGTATTAGCCCCTGGTAGGGTCTCCCAAGTCAAAGTGGTCGCAGGGGAGGGGCCAGACTAAGAGCGGTTCAAAGACCCCATGAAAAGACTCCCAAAGAACACAGTCACCTCACCCGGACAAGGGAAACCGGGGCACCCTTCTGGAGCCAGACCTGGGAGGGGAGCTCGTCGGCAAGCGTCTGGTGGCCGGGCCTGGCCGGGTCGGATCCCCGGCATCGCCGACTGGTTCTAGGGATGTGGAACGTCACCTCACTGGCGGGGAAGGAGCCGGAGCTGGTGCAGGAGGTGGAGCGGTACCAACTAGATATGGTTGGGCTCACCTCCACGCACAGCACCGGTTCTGGAATGAAACTCCTGGAGAGGGGATGGACCCTCTCCTTTCCCGGAGTTGCCCAGGGTGTGAGGCGCCAGGTGGGTGTGGGGATAAGTCCCCGGCTGAGCACCGCTGTGTTGGAGTTCTCTCCGGTGAACGAGAGGGTCGCATCCACGCGACTGCAAGTCGCTGGGGGGAAGGCTCTGACTGTTGTGTGTGCCTACGCACCAAACAGCAGCTCAGAGTATCCGGCCTTCTTGGAGTCCTTGGGTGGCATCCTGGAAAGGGTTCCATCCGGGGACTCCATAGTTCTACTGGGGGACTTCAATGCACACGGGGGAAGTCTCACCCATATCCTTGGTAGAGGTCACTGAAGTAGTCAAAAAGCTCTTCAGTGGCAAGGCGCCAGGTGTGGATGAGATTCGCCCTGAGATGCTGAAGGCTCTGGACATTGTCGGGCTGTCGTGGCTGACACGCCTAGTCAATGTAGCGTGGAGGTCGGGGACAGTACCTGTGGAATGGCAGACCGGGGTGGTGGTCCCCATTTTCAAAAAAGGGGACCGGAGGGTGTGCTCCAACTATCGGGGTATCACACTGCTCAGCCTCCCCGGGAAAGTTTATTCCAGGGTGCTGGAGAGGAGGCTCCGGCCGATTGTCGAACCTCAGCTCCAGGAGGAACAATGCGGATTCCGTCCCGGCCGTGGAACAGTGGACCAGCTCTTTACCCTCGCAGGGTTGTTGGTGTGGGTGGGCATGGGAGTTTGCCCATCCAGTCTACATGTACTTTGTGAAAACTAATATATGTATACCTGTGGCTTTACATTTTACTGAACACTCGCTTATACGGCAGAATTGTTCGTCTTCTGCTCTTGCTTTGTCGTACGTTCCATTTTTTTCTGTCTCTAAATTGAAATAACTTCCAGTCGAGTGAAGAGGAAATGTTGTTGCCGGTTTATTACGAAGGCGAGGTGCTTTAGGACGCAGAGGAGTCACAAAGACGATCACTCCGGAGACACCAGCGCAGCACTGGGGGGGGAAGAACGTGACAAACAGGCAGAAAGCCATCGGCCCGGTCCTCAAAACGCAGTGTTTATCTGCGATGACGTTTTGCGCGTCGGTCGGTTCGGCGATCAAACAAGACGAGAAGTCGCAATATTTGTTCCAGAAGATTCTCCTCCTCCTCCTCCTCTTCCTCTTCCTCTTCCTCCTCCTCCTCCTCCTCCTCCTCTGAGCACACGGGAGGATCCTCGGCGGTGTGCCCGACACAACATTTGCATGGGAACAAAATGTTCCCGTGAATCTCCACCGCGCAGTGAGTCGGTCGCGGCGTTCGCTGCTGCTGCCGTGTGGACGGTGTCGGCGTGTCTGTTATTTAAAAGAAACGCCGTCAACACGGTAACAGCGTCTTGGCTCTCGTCACCGGTGTCAACGGCGCGACTTCGGGGCCTCCGGGCGATGCGAAAGGAAGGCGAAAAATAAGAAGACGAAGAAGAAGAAAAAAAGAAATGTTTCTGTACTCAGGGAGAGGCGAGGAACAACAGGCAGGTTGAAATTAAAATTGGCCTCGGCCGTGATGTTTTCTCATTTTCTTTATTTCGATACAGACGCGCACGCTCGCCGCCGCCGGCGCCGCCGTCCGCCAGGCACCCGCACGCCACGTGTGTGTGTGTGTGTGTGTTGTGTGTGTGTGTGTCTGCAGGTGCGTGTATGTGTGTGTGTGTGTGTGTGTGGTGTTTTTTTAATTTGCGTCGTTTTATTCGTGGAGGGGGGAGGGTGGGGAGCTTAACTGCCAGGGAGTCGTGTACCCTCAAACTCCTCCCTCCTCCTCCTCCAACTCCTTCCCCGGCGACGGCTGCGGCATCGGCGGTGGCTGTGGCTGGCGTGCGCCCGCCGCTCCGCGACGAAGGGTCGGGCCTTCATCGCCTTCTTCGCCGCCTCCTCCTCCTCCTCCTCCTCCTCCTCCACTCCCACTACAGACCGGGGCCATCGCTATTGGGCCCACTTTACTGGCTGCGTCTGTGGAGAAGGGGGGGGGGGGGGAGAGATCG
>PIJE02001045.1:121976-136976 GCA_002895965.2 Coryphaenoides rupestris | reverse complement strand
AGAGGGAGAGATAATTATTTACGGCTCAAATTCCCACACGGATTTATATATATAGAGACGCCGCGGCGCGCTTTTCTATTTTACGAGTAAACAGCTGGAGCTCTCGCCGTCGCTAGGTAGGCCTAATGGATCTAAACTACCTTTCCGTTCTAGTCCAAGTATTTAAATACTCTAACGCTGCTTTTTTTTACTAGGTTTTTAAAAGGGCCCCCTATTTTACCACCAGGTGTGAGTGCGGTTAAGCCGTTACCGGCGTCACGTGAGCACCCTCCCGTGACATCACAAGTGGGAGTGTCCGCCCCGCATGTAGGATACTGTGCTGTGCTGTGTGTGATAGATACGCCTGTAGCTGCGTTTCGGTACCGTCCCCGCTCACTGGGCAGGCTCGTCGACCGATCCGTGTCGGAACGTCGTAGATCCGGGGTGGACGCGACCGCTTGTGATGTCACGAGAGGGGATTGTAAACATGACACGCCTAGTAATCGTTAATCCCACTCACAACTGGCGGTGAAATAACGTTGTTCAATTCTGGCGTGAATCAAACTGGGAGTATGTCGTGATGAGCATTTCTAAACTAAGTTGCCTCATTAAAAATGAAAAACATGAATAATATTATTTGAAAATTGAAGCGAGATGGAACTCCACTGGACACACACACACACACACACTCACACACAACTGCAACACTGGACTCAACACAACAACAACAACTTCAACTCGGCCCAGGATTTGTTTACGGACAAAAGGCGGACATCAAGTGTGATACGGAGCAGATAGAGGTTGATATTAAGATGTATACTCTGCAGCGTACATATAGCTGCTGGCCTCCCTGTGTGTGTGTGTGTGTGTGTGTGTGTGTGTGTGTGTGTGTGTGTAAAGAAACGGCGACCACACACAGCAACACAAAAACACACAAGTTTCTCCCCTAATGGCCTGGGTACCACTTGTTGCCAAATCATCACTCTTAATTAACCGCTAACACGTGAGTGCTTTACTAATGGAGAGAGAGAGAGAGAGAAAAGAGAGAGAGAGAGAGAGAGAGAGAGAGAGAGAGAGAGAGAGAGAGAGAGAGGGAGAGAGAGAGAAAGGACGGAGATATATAAACCGCAATGCTCTCCTGTGTCTCACCACAATAAATGTAATGCAATTCCTTAAGAGCGGATTCCGTATAAATATATATTTCTATATAAATATATATCACTGGATTCCCGCCCCGTGGGCAAAATGGTCGCCTGGAGAAAATTCATTTTAATTAGGCCGCCACTGTGGGGTGAAGGGGCTGACATGTGATCCCCGGTGAACCCGGGCGAGGGCAGGGTGGAGATCTACCCTCTTAATCATTAGAAAACTGGCTCCCACACACACACACACACACACACACACACACACACACACACACACACACGCACACACACACACACACACACACACACACACACACACACACACAGAGTCGCACACACACGTGCACGCAAACTCACACACGTGAGCACACACACGTGCACGCAACCGCACACACACCTGTGGGGGGGGGGGGGGGGGGGGAGTCTAGCGAGCCGTCGGGAAGCTCCTCCCCCTATCCAGAGAGGCGAAGAGGAAGCTAGCGTCCGATTGGTCACTGCAGAGCGCTCTCCTGCGCCCATAGATGGAGGTAGATAACACACCGAAAAGAGTATGTGTGTGTGTGTGTGTGTGTGTGGGTGCATACATTTGTGTGTGTGTGGGTGTGTGTGTGTGAATGTTGCATGCACATTTTCTCTGTTTTGTGTAAGAGTGTGTGTGTGTGTGTGTGTGTGAATGTGTGTGTGTATGCATATATTGTGTGTGTGTGTGTGTGTGTGTGTGTGTGTGTGTTGTGTGTATCCGTGTTGTGTTTGTGTGGCAAATGAACAATTATCGGGTGTTTGTGTGGTCTAGTGTTTGCGTGTGTGTGGGTGTGGGAGTGGGTGTGGGTGTGTGTGGTGTGTGTGTGTGTGTGTGTGTGTGTGTGTGTGTGAGGGGAGTTGATAACAGGCTTCACGCAGGTGGCAAGCCGCTGCAGCGCTAGCAGCATCGCGACAACAAAAGGCCGCGGCCAGAAGCATAAAGGCAGCGGGAAGAGGGGGGGGGGGATGAGGGTGTGGGGGGCGGGGCTAACAGGCCGCGCGGCGGAGCTAGCTCAGCACAAAGGGTAATGCGCTAACTACCACTTCAAAGAACGCGGGCAGGCGGCTAACGTGCGAGCTTTCATTAATTCAGCTTAAGTCCTGCGCGGAGGCTCAGGAAGAGGCCACTTTGAGTGGCTTTAAGGAAAAAAAGAAAAATACTAAAATTAAAAAAGAGAGGAAGAAGATGGAGGCCTTCCTGGCAGCGACGGGTTCACAGTTTGAGTTGCGCTGCTTTGGCTTGTCAAGGAGATCACCGGCGTCTTTGAAGCCCGCGTTACACCTGAGTGTGAAATGTATTTGGACAAATCTCAGATAATAAGCCAAGGGTGTGTGTGTTGTGTGTGTGTGTGTGTGTGTGTGGTGTGTGTGTGTGTGTGTGTGTGTGTGAGTGTGTGAGCGTGCATATGTGTGTGTGTGTGTGTGTGTGTCGTGTGTGTGTGAGTGTGTGAGCGTGCAAGTTGTGTGTGCTGTGTGGTGTGTGTGTGTGTGTGTGTGTTGTGTGTGCAGTATCAGTGTCAAGTTGATGGCGGCGGAGTGGTGTTGTGTGTGTGTGTGTGTGTGTGTGTGTGTGTGTGTGTGTGTGTGTGTGAGTGTGTGAGCGTGCATATGTGTGTGTGTGTGTGTATGTGCGTGTATATGTATCAGTGTCAAGTTGATGGGGGCGGAGTGGGTGGTTGTGTGTGTGTGTGTGTGTGTGTGTGTGTGGTAACATGCCATGGAGGGAAGGAGTAGCTCCTTCAGCCTAAATTACCAACACACACACACACACACACACACACACACACCACACCAACCACACACACACACACACACACACACACACACACACACACACACACACACACACCTTGTGGTGGATCCCGGCATGGACTCTCTCCCCGGACGGACCCTTCTTGTCCTCGGCAGACGGAGTCTTCTCTGAAAGACAAGGAAGTAAAAAGAAACGTGTTGCAGTCAGCGTGCGAAAGAGAAAATCAACACAGAATGGAGGAGGAGTCTCGCTTTGTTCCGTGTGCCAGTGATGACTCAAACAATGACAGAATCAGGGCTGGAAAATCAGTATTTATACACGCAGAACAGAAACACACACTGTCATGTTGTGTGTGTGTGTGTGTGTGTGTGTGTGTGTGTGTGTGTGAATGTGTGTGTGTGAGCGCTAGAGGCCCTGGTAAACAGATATAACACAATGTGTAAATAAATCAATTCATTGACAATATGCACTCATAAATGCTTAAAAAATCTTAATTGAGTTATGATGCGGCATCATGTCCTGTTGTGTTGTTTTGTTCCTGTTGACGCTAACGTCACAACCCGACGTTCTCGACACTCGTCCTGATTGGACGAATGTCGAGAGACGGGAAGCGTCGGTTGTATTGAGAGGAAGTCGTGGTGGAAGACCAAACTTTTTTCCGTCGGTCTTCCACCATTGTTGGCACCCATCTTCGTCACCCCCGATCACCCAGCCCCCAGAAACCACCCCTCCCCCCCCCCCCCCCCCGACACCGCCACCCCCAGAACGCCGCTTACACGCGCAATTAGACGAATGATGAAAAATCGAAAAAGAAATTACATTTGGTTGTAATACATTCCACCATTCTTCCTTCCGTCGGAAAATGACTTTTGAAGTGGTTTTTCATCCTTAGCCCCCGCCGCACACACACACACACGCACGCACACACACACACACACACACACACACACACCCTCTCTCTCTCGCTCTCCTCACACTCTCTCTCTCTCTCTGTTTTTTTTTGGGGTGTAATTTAAATGGTGAGCCACCAGATGTGTGTCTCATGCTTGAAGAGTCTGAGATCTGCATTATTTAGCATATTAACATTCACAGAATTTAAAAAAGGGTTCCTGCATTGCCTGGAGGTTGTAATTAAGTAAACCTTAGCTTGATACATGTAGAAACGGAAGAAAAAAAAAAACCTCACGATGTGAAACTTTTTTCTTCTTCCCCTCATCCCCCCCCCCCCCCCCCCCCCCCCATCATCCCCTACCCTGGAACCAGTCACATCTATATAATAAATATGGAAACCTCGTCGATGATATAATTTTCACTCTCGCTGCAGGATTAAATACATCCGTGATAATAACTTTTAAATATAGGCGACATATCAGGAAAATTCTCCCGACAGCTTCGGTGTACTTTAGCGACGGCAGGAATCCCCGGCACCCGCCGCTATTTTTAAAGAGGGAGAGATAATTATTTACGGCTCAAATTCCCACACGGATTTATATATATAGAGACGCCGCGGCGCGCTTTTCTATTTTACGAGTAAACAGCTGGAGCTCTCGCCGTCGCTAGGTAGGCCTAATGGCTCTAAACTACCTTTCCGTTCTAGTCCAAGTATTTAAATACTCTAAACGCTGCTTTTTTTTTACTAGGTTTTAAAAGGGCCCCCTATTTTACCACCAGGTGTGAGTGCGCGTTTAGCCGTTACCGGCGTCCACGTGAGCACCCTCCCGTGACATCCACAAGTGGGAGTGTCACCCCCGCATGTAGGATACTGTGCTGTGCTGTGTGTGATAGATACGCCCTGTAGCTGCAGTTCGGTACCGTCCCGCCTCACTGGCAGGCTCGTCGACCGATCCGTGTCGGAACGTCGTAGATCCGGGGGTGGACGCGACCCGCTTGTTGATGTCACGAGAGGGGAATTGTCCACATGACACCGCCCTAGTAAATCGTGAATCCCCACTCACAACTGGCGGTGAAGTAGTAACCGTTGTTTCAATTCTGGCGTGAAATCAAACTGGGAGTATGTCGTGATGAGTGATGCATTTCTAAACTAAGTTGCCTCATTAAAAATGAAAAACATGAATAATATTATTTGAAAATTGAAGCGAGATGGAACTCCACTGGACACACACACACACACACACACACTCACACACAACTGCAACACTGGACTCAACACAACAACAACAACAACAACAACTCGGCCCAGGATTTGTTTACGGACAAAAGGCGGACATCAAGTGTGATACGGAGCAGATAGAGGTTGATATTAAGATGTATACTCTGCAGCGTACATATAGCTGCTGGCCTCCCTGTGTGTGTGTGTGTGTGTGTGTGTGTGTGTGTGTGTGTGTGTGTGTGTGTGTGTGTGGTGTGGTGCTGATGCGTGTTCTGTGTTCTGTGTAAATCTGCAGAGACGGAATAGGCTGAAGGCTAGTGGCTAGTCTCGGACACACACACACACACACACACACACACACACACACACACACACACACACACACACACAGACACACACACAGACACACACTCCGTGGCTGAAGATGGTTTTATGGATGGACAAATGCACCCCCCCCCCCCCACCACCACACACACACAGACACACACACACACACACATTTAAGACATGGATCTACAAACAACTCAACACACACACACACACTCCCAAGGACACTACCCCCCCCCCCCCCACCCACACACACACAGACACAACCCACACACACACTCCCACACACAACCCACACACACACACACACACACACACACATTTAAGACATGGATCTACAGCGACTACAAACAACTCGACACACACACACACACACACACACTCCCAAGGACACACACACACCAGCACCAGCACCACTTCCTCCACCACCACCACCACCTCCACCAGCACAACATGTGGTTGTATGCGTCTCATTACACGCGGTGGGGATCGGTGTGTGTGTGTGTGTGTGTGTGTGTGTGTGTGTGTGTGTGAGCGCGGGGGCAGCGAGCTAGCTAGCTGCAGCGGCGGCGGCAGCAGGAGCAGCAGCAGCGCGCGGCTACAGGCTACGTCCGTGAACTGCGAGGCGAGCCGCTGCCACGACCGCTGGCTCTGCGGGCTCCCAAGGCCAACTACAAAGCCCTTGTTATCCAGCGCTCTGCCCTGCGCCCCCCCCTCCCACCAGCCAGGAGAGAGAGAGGGAGGGAGAGAGAGAGAGGGAGAGAGAGAGGAGAGAGATAGAGAGAGAGAGAGAGGGGGAGAGGAATATATATACAGTATACTATATATGTATGAAAAATAACTGCAGGGAATATACGGACATGGACGGTGGGCCACCGATGTACACAGCGCCCACACGGGTAGGGACACACACACACACACCACAAAACACACCACACACGGCATATACACACACACACACACACACCACACACACCACCCTACACACACATAGGCACACACAAACTGGTGTACAGGCAACACAGGCAGACGGGAATGCATAAACGTGGAGATAGATCACTCAATTCGTGCACCCAACCACACACATCGACACCCACACACACACACATCGGACACACCACACACACCACACCACAACACCACACACACACACACACACAACATCTCCATCCGCACAGGCAGAGAAAATCATGGGAAGAAAAAAAACATTTAAAACCAGGGGCCCCCCGAGGGTTATGTATGAGGGCGCCTCCCCCTTTCACTCACGGTGTTGAGGGGCGACTCTGCCTGTCTCACCTGTGGGCCCCTAATTGCCCTGTGATTGGTCCAAAGGTTCCCCGAGGGGAGGGGGGGCGGGTGGGCGGGAGGTTTGACCGGGAGGTCAGCGATTGGCTGATGGAACGACGGTTAACCCCCCGGAGCACCGAGGCCGTGGCGTTCCAGCGCGGATCGACGTCCGCGCGCGGGGATTTAATCGTATCTCTCGCAAACCGTGATTCACCGCGCGGTCATCTAGCGAACAACAAAATATACCCACACACATATACCCCCCCCCCCCCCCCACACACACACACACACACACACGCATATTTACCAACACATTCCGCCTAAAAACTCCTCAAGCACTTTTTTCCAAACCTACACTTTCTCCCCCGTTTATGACGATGATCGTTGTGTTGTTTCGCTTTGTTTGTCGGAGATGTACGCGCCTGCATACCACAGGAGACAACGCAACGCAACACGAGTTGACCGAACGCGGTACGTTTGCGAGCGCCCCCCCCGCTGGCCTGACTCATCGTGTCCACGCCGCGTGTCCCCCGTCCTCACAAAGCGCTCGTCGCCCTCCAGGGGTGTTTACCAGATGCGCGGCGTGCTAAGTTAGAGCGGTAGTTTACGACGCACAAGAGGTCGCCGCAAACGAGCTGTTACACGACAAAGGTCAACTGCATCCATAAGACTGAGATTAATGAGTGGATGTACGGTGTGTGTGTGTGTGTGCGTGTGTGGGTCAGTGTGTGTGTGTGTGTGGGTGTGTGTGTGTGCGTGCGTGTTTGTGTGAGAGTGTGTGTGCTTGGGCGTGTGTGTGTGAGTATCCTCCAGAAATCCTTAAAACAATCAACTATCACTCAAAACAGAGATAAGCGCATGGAGGGAGTGTGTGTGTGTGTGTGTGTGTGTGTGTGTGTCTGCGTTAGGGTGGACACACACATGTACACGCACACACGCACACACACACGCACACACACACACGCACACCACTGATTCACTGTGAAGCGATCAGAAAAGCAGCGATCTAATTAGTCATTCGCTTTCAAACAAACCCGATGTAACTGGATCACGCTTTTAATGTGAAAGGTCAGTGAACCCGCCGGAAGCCCACAGCGGTTCCCAGCCTTAAATATGGCAAACGGACGTTATTAAGATGACTAAATCAGATCGGCGGAGTAAAAGGAAAAAAAACCTAAACGGATTGGAATAATATTTTAGCGCACATCCCGTTCACTTCAGACAGTCCGGCGTCGTCAATTAATAATCGTCTCCGAGTTAAACTTGTCAAAGTTAAAATGGGATGTCAACTTTTGTGCGCTAACAGACACCGTGAAGGCTTTGTCTGAAGGGATTAATTAAGTCCAAGGAATCAAAAAAGCCCGAGGAATCGGGGGGGAAAAAAGAAAGGAGGAGAGAAAAAAAGAGAAAGCCCCCCCTTGTCTTGTCTGTCAGGAGGACGGGTGGGACGGGGCGTGGGGAGCCCAGAGGCAAACGGGCGCAAACGCAAATCTTAGCTCGAACCCGGGAGGGACCCCGAGACTCACACACACCTCAGACAACAGAGAGTCTCCTCCCCACCACCACCACCACCTCGCCACCGCCACCACCTCGCCACCCGGCTTCAAAATGGAGGAAAGAAAAGAAAGAAAAAATAATGTAAAAATAAACTCTCGACGTTGACAAGTCACCCAGCCACTAGGGGGTGGGGTGGTGGTGGTGGTGGTGGTGGTGGTGGTTGAGTGGTGGGTAATTTGCTCCCGGAATTGGGCATCAATTATTATTCTTCATTTTTTCATTTGATTTTGATCGGCGGGCTCGATTAACGCCGTCCGTCCGTCCGACCACGTGGCTTCGCCTTCGGTCCGTCCGACCGACGTGATCGCTCTTCCCCCCCTTCCCGCCTTATCTGGACCGCCGGACTTAATGCGCTCCAGAAGTGAACGCGTGAACATCGGGAAGGGGGTCCGCGCGCCCCCCTGGAACCCCTCCCCCAGCCGCCGGGGCCGGGGTCAGGCGGGGGTGGACGAGGTGGACGAGGTGGACGAGGCGTCGGACCCGGACACCTTTTGATCCGTTTCGTGTTTTAACTTCAACAGCATTTTGGGTTCACGTTCCACGAAACACCGGCCTCACCTGCCTCACAGGTGGGTATCTGTGTGTGTGTGTGTGTGTGTGTGTGTGTGTGTGTGTGTGTGTGTGTGTGTGTGTGTGTGTGTGTGTGTGCATGTGTTGTGTGTGTGTGTGTGTGTGTGTATAGCTACAGGTGTCTCTGCACGCATACAAAGCAATCACATGCAGGTGGATTGCATGTGTGTCTAAGTGTGTGTGTGTGCGTGTTTGTGTGTGCATGTGTGAATGTGTGTGTCTGTGCCTTTGTGTGTATGTGTGTGTGTGTGTGTGTGTGTGTGTGTCTGTGTGCATGTGTGTGTCTGTGCCTTTGTGTGTGGTGTGTGTGTGTGTGTGTGTGTGTGTGTCTGTGCCTTTTGTTGTGTGTGTGTGTCTGTGCCTTTGTGTGTGTATGTGTGTGTGTGTGGTGTGTGTCTGTGTGCATGTCTGTTGTCTGTGCCTTTGTGTGTGTGTGTGTGTGTCTGTGCCTTTGTGTGGTGTATGTGGTGTGTGTGTCTATGCCTTTGGTGTGTGTGTGTGTGTGTGCGTGTGTGTGTGAGTCAATCTCGGGGCAACCCGGTATCTACTTGGCTATGTGTGGCAGAACATAAAACTCTAATCCTCCACCACCACCACCATCACCACCACCACCACCACAAGCTCCCCCTCACCTACAACCAACCCCCACCACCCACAGCCCTGCACTGACGGACGGACGGACGGACGGACGGGGGGGGGGGGGTGTTGGGGGTCAGAGGTCGGCCGGCGGAGGAAGCGACAAGCTGTGAAATGTAAAAAGAGCCAATCTCTTCCACATGTTGGGGGCGCCGGGAGAAAAAACACGGCGGCGAGCTGTCAGCCGCCATCACGCGTTAAAATGGGCCAGGGTGCGACGCGGCAGACCTGTCACGACTCATTTGTAATTAAAAAAGCCGCGTGTGATGTTTAAAGCTGAGCACCCCAGAAACTTTTTTTTTTGAAGACTGTTAAATAAAGATGAGCCGCGCAGCAAAGAAGGAGAAAAAAGAAAGAGAAGAGAGAATAAAGGAACGTATTAATAACTCGTAATCCTAGATGTCCGTTTTTTTGGGGGCGGCGGGTCGGACGCGGGGTTTGATCGATACCAAATGAGGCCGTCGTCCACCTCCTTCTCCTCCCCTCCCTCCTCCACCTCCTCTGTCTCCTCGTTCTCCTCCATCACATCCACCTCCACCAAATCCACCTCCTTCTCCTCCCCTTCCTCCTCCTCCTCCTCCACCTCCTCTACTTCCACCACATCCACCTCCTTCTCCTCCACCTTCTCCACCTCCTCCTCCTTCTCCTCCACCTCCTCCTCCACCTCCTCCTCCTCTTTCTCCTCCACCTCCACCAAATCCACCTCCTTCTCCTCCCCTTCCTCCGCCTTCTCCTCCTCCACCACATCCACCTCCTCCTCCTCCACGAAATCATCCTCCTTCTCCTCCCCTTCCTCCACCTTCTCCTCCTCCACCACATCCACCTCCTCTTTCTCCTCCACCCACGACACCATTAATAAAGAGACGATGAGAAGGAATGATCACATGTCGACCCCAAACCCATAGAAATGACGTCACCTCCTTCCTCCTCCTCCTCCACCACCTTCTTCTCCTCCTCCTCCTCCACCTTCTCCACCTCCTCCTCCACCTCCTCCACCCAATAATTGGGTTATTAACCCACCATTAATAAAGAGATGATGAGAAGGAATGATCACATGTCGACCCCAAACCCATTCTTCCCATAGAAATGACGCCGCACTCAGAATACTAATCGAGTTTATTATGTCAAATTGTCTTCGCCGTCTGAATATCTTATCTTGCCGATATATTTGTATATTTGTATATTTTGACTGTACATTTGTAAATCTGTTATTTTATTTGTATTATTCTGTTGATTTCTCTATTGTTGTATTGTACTGTATTGCTATGCAACCTGGCACAAGAATTTCCTTCGGGATTAATAAAGTTCTATCTTATCTTATCTTATCTTTTCTCCTCGTTATGAACACAACGAGGAGGTTGTGAGAAAAAAAAACGGACACTCAGAAAGCACAAAGGAAACACGGAGACAAAACGCTGCTGTCAACTACCGGAGTCGATACTGCGACGCGACACCGAACTCACGAACTCAAAAGCTTGTTTGTTTCACGAGTCGCCGAGTTTCCTTCCTCGAGTCTTTCTCGTGAAAGGTCGCAGACGCCATCGAGCGACAAAGGCCGAGACAAAGACACGTCAACGTCCAAAGAATCGACGAAAACAAAGGCATTTCCGTGTAGATGTCCACGCATTCAAATGAGAGAAAGGCGTAGTTTTCAGCAGATCATTGTTTGGATAAGCTGAGGGATGAACAATGCATGTATTACACCGACAGGAGACAGATTAGCCTAACTAGCCAGTAAGTACGTGAGCCCCGTTGGTGTATTGTGTGTGTGGTCCGCGGCGACCCGAGTGTTTTCTATTAGCCGTGTAGCTCTACAGTATGGACTGTAAATCTCACTAACCTTGCTTCAACTCGAACCCATTAACCTCAAGCGAATGGAAATGGCCCCGAGTCTGACTCTGTTGTCAAGGCAACCGTTGTCATCCCTAATTGTATTAAACAATCACAGCAATCAGCGAATCATCTGCAAAAAGCAGTGCTATTATATATCTTTTTTTGTTTAGTTTGTTTTGGTTTAATGATGATGATGGATAAGAATCATTGTGCGGTTTAATAATTAGAATTAACTATTCGATTGCAGTCAAATCATATGCCTCATAATTCATCATTATACATTACAGTATATAATATGCATCATATACTTCATTTATTGTTTATTTGTTCGATACCTGCACGTAAAAATATAGTTTTCATGAAATACATTCATTTATTTACCCCGATGTCTTCGGAGAAATGATTGACTCATTGTCATTTAGTGGCTTCTATCAGAGACAGGGATCTGGCCGTGTTACAAGTTAAAGGTAATTTAGCCGAGCAAATATTTGCCTCAAACAACGCGACGTCTCTCTCTATTAAAGTTGCTGCGTGACAGCAAACATTTGACACATGAGAGCAAATTATGTTGGGCTGTGGAAAATAATATACATAGAATATCAATAGAATTATGGGATCGTATTTCATTTTTGTGACACCCGTATGTCTCTCACCCGACCCGGCCCCCCGGCGCGCAACCTGCCAATCTTAGGCTGACATTTGCACCCCACTGTGTTAGTCTTAGCCAGGGACGGGTGCTAGGGTGGTGGGTGGTGGGTGGTGTGTGGTGGTAGGTGGTGGTGGGTGGTGGTGGGTGGGTGGTGGGTGGTGCCCGAACCCCTACCTGGCACGGATGAGGAGGAGCAGGCGGAGTCATCTGACAGGTGGAGGAGAGAGGACCCCTGGGGAGAGTGCTGCTGCTGCTGCTGCTGCTGCTGCTGCTGCTGCTGATCCGCCTGCTGCACCTCCTCCAGGGCAGTGGAGGAGGTGCAGGTGGAGGTGAAGGTGGTGTTGTTGGTGTTGGTGGTGGTGGCCCCCCGCCGCGGCTTGCTGGCGTGAGGTGGTGGAGGAGGAGGCGGGGCCCAGGTGTGCTGGGGGTGTGGCGGGAATGGGGCTGGAAGACAGTTGCGCAGCGCTGGTGGTGTTGGGATGGGTGGAGGTGGACGAGAGGGAGGGACGTGTCGGTGCACGGTGGAGTTGGAGGTGGAGGCATCGCAAGGCAGCCACTTCACCTGGACAGAGGCAGAGGCGAGGGAAATGTGGATGAGAATGATGATGTTTGTGATTGTGTTTGTGCGCGTGTGTAGTATGTGTGTGTGTGTGTGTGTGTGTGTGTGTGTGTGTGTGTGTGTGTGTGTGTGTGTGTGTGTGTGTGTTTTGGAGACTCAACATTACAATAAACATGAAGCTCTGTTTACAGAGACACTGCCGATGTTAAATAATTTATTTTTCCATTGACTCAGTCAGCAAACTTGTTGGAAAAATAAAGAGGGTGGGGGGGGCGGGGAATCAAATGAGATCTTATTTTCAGTGTTTTGGACAAAGTCGCACAACGGAAAAACATATTTCTCCCTTACGTGAATCAATAAGACATTATCTTAACGGCAATTATCGGCTTATCACCATTATCGGCAAGTGGTGTGAGTGTTTGCGTTGAATCCGACCGCAAGGTGTATGCGTTCAGCCCGAAATTAAGAGTTATTATATACACACAAAAAACATTTGCATTCACACCGTATTGAACTGTGTGAATTGTGCTGCATGAATGAAATAATGTGCACGCGTGTGCTAGGCACACACACACACACACACACACACACACACACACACACACACACACACACACACCTGGAAATACAGGTTGCAGAGCCAGTGGTCCAGATCAGAACTCATGAGGGCTTCGATCTTCCTGAACTGGTCCAGGTGTGGGCCGGGCTGACCCCTGAGCAGTGGGGTTTTGAACCTGGTTCCAACACACACACACACACACACACACACACACACACACACACACACACACACACACACACACACACACACACACACACAGTGGGGGGATCACAGTCCCAGACGGCCCAGACCGGCTAATCAAGTCCTCCATTAATCCCACGCCAACTATTGAAAGTCAATGCGATGAGAATTAGCGTTGAGCTTAGCCCAGAGGGTAGAATCAAAGATTGCATCCTATGTCCAGAATTGCAGAAAAAAAAAGTTTTACAGATAAAAATCTAGGGTTAGAAAAATTTAAAAAGTAAAGAAAATAAAAAAGTCAAGTCAGTAAATGTTATTTGTATATCCCTTAATCACAGTTACAGTCTCAAAGGGCTTTACAGGTCATATGATTATGGGCCAGGTGATTATGACAACAACAAAAATTTTAAAATTTAAAAATGCTAAAATTAAAAATTAAAATGAAAAATTTTCCATTTAAAAATGTAAAGTTGACAAAATTTAATTTTTTTAAATAAATGAATAATAAGAAAGAATAACATAAATAGAATAGAATAACTAATGAATACTAAAGAACAGTAATTAACCAAAAAAGTCAAAAGCTAATGTATGAGTATGTATGTTTGTCCCCGGGCGGCAGGGGGTCCCTACCTGCCCTGCAGCGGGTTGAGGTGGGCGTCGCACGCTGGGAAGGCCCCCCAGGCCGCCACGGAGCTCAGGTGACCTCCGCCCTCCCCCGCCGCCGCCGCCGCCGGCCGGGACACCAGTTGGAAGAGCAGCACGGCGCAGGGCAACGCCTCGCAGGGCAGGACCTGCGCACAGCCACCGCCGGGAACTCGGGTCAGGCTCCAGTGTGTGTCAGGAAGTGTTCGACGAACGGGAATAGACTGATCTGTGCCCTTTTGTCACTTGACGGACAATCAGAATCAGCCGTAGTTTTTTGCAAACAAGGAATGTGCTTTTGTGCATTTGGTGCATAACATTGAACATTATGCAGAGAGCTATAATAGTCACATACTAAGGAACAAATAAAAAAGAAATCTTAAATGTACAGTATAAACTAGATGGTGAAAAGTGGTTCGAGTGGGAGCTGAAACTGGGGTTTTGCTGTCACTTTAAGGACTAAAGCGGCAAAAAAAAGCCATGCACCCTATGTGCACAAACCACACACACACACACACGCACATGGATGCATGTATGCACGCACGTACACATGCATGTGTCGTAGGCCTAACGTATGCTCACGTACAAAATTTGAAGACCCAAGACGGAAAAAAATCGACAAACTCACACACACAGAGAGACACACACACATACAGTACATACATACATACACAGACACACACACACACACACACACACACACACACACACACAGATACACAGAAACGCAAACAACCACAAACAGACCCCCACTACCAACCGGACGGTAGGCCCTCGGGGGGGGGGGGGGTGGGGGGTGATGACCTTGATGACCTTAAGGTTGACGATGTTTTTAATGCTAATAAAACGACGGTTGTGTGCAGAGTGTGCTATGCATGTGTGTGTGTGTGCTATGTGTGTGTGTGCTATGTGTGTGTGTGTGTGTGCTATGTGTGTGTGTGCTATGAGTGTGTGTGTGTGTGTGTGCTATGTGTGCGTGCCTATGGTGTGTCGTGTGTGCTATGTGGGTGTGTGTGGGCTATGTGTGTGTGTGTGTGCTATGTGTGCGTGTGTGCTATGTTTGTGCTAGTGTGTGTGTGTGCATATGAATGTGTGTGTGTGTGCTATGTGTGTGGTGTGGCTATGTGTGTGTGTGTGTGTGTGTGTGTGTGCTATGTGTGTGTGTGTGTGTGTGTGTGTGTGTGTTTGCG
>PIJE02001045.1:99476-109476 GCA_002895965.2 Coryphaenoides rupestris | reverse complement strand
TTCACAATCACACTGAAATGTATGGATATGTTTTGCTCTCTCTCTCCTCTCTCTCTCTCTCTCTCTCTCTCTCTCTATTTGCACAATTAATGATCACGTGGTCATGTGATATTAAGTGTGTGCGTGTAGATCGCTTCGGAAGGCCGCGCGCGTTGTGTGTGTGTGTGTGTGTGTGTGTGTGTGTGTGTGTGCGCTTACCACTGCAACGCCGTGTGGTCGATACTCTGCGGTGGTGGTGGTGGTGGTGGTGGAGCTGTTCGGGACGTTCCTCTCTGCGTACAAAAATCACACACATTGATTTTAATATTTAGTTTCAAGAATAATATCAGATTAAATCGGCACCCCAACAGAATCCTCACCCCGTAATAATATCCCTACAGATGATAAAAGTGTTCTGAATGAAAAGCGATTCATCTCAAAGACTCCAAAACCGGCTTCTATACCTTGACGTTCCTTTCGAAGAAAGACGTTATTTTGTCCTTTCTGCTCCCGCGCTTGTGCTTCCCCGACGGCGGCTTCTAGAGACACACACACACACGCACACACACACACACACACAGAGAGATTGTACGCATACAAGACATACACACACACACACACACACACTTTGTTTAGATGCCGCGTTATGACAAAGAGCGTCGAGCCACAATGGCTGAATTACGCACAATGCCTTAAAACAAGACGCGAGCGTAATGCAATGTGCAGGGGAATCGATACGGGCGCCAGGCCCTAAAGACATGCAGCGTTTGATTACCATTTCTGCCGCTTTTTATTCCGTTTTTTATTGTTTTTTATTTATTATGTTCAACTCAGCACATTCTACGTCCCAATTTAGATGCATTGACTGCGCTAAGTGGGCGACGTCTCGCGCCCGAGCCGTGCCTTTTGTCGCGCCGGGACGGGGGCGACACGGAAGTGTACGCTGGAAATCAAGGAAAAAAGCCATTATTTCG
The DNA here is from genome assembly GCA_002895965.2 of Coryphaenoides rupestris. Taxonomy (NCBI): domain Eukaryota; kingdom Metazoa; phylum Chordata; class Actinopteri; order Gadiformes; family Macrouridae; genus Coryphaenoides; species Coryphaenoides rupestris. Next base: position 108,523 of record PIJE02001045.1, on the reverse strand, counting down.
TTTTAAATTGGATGTGAAATCTCTCGTGGATAATATGTTTTCAAAAAGGGGGAAAGTGGGTGTGGAAACAATCGGAGAGACTGCATACATGTTAACGGGGCGGGAGTAGGGGGAGTAAAAGGAGGAGACCTCGGATTCGGAGAGACGGAGACACGGAGACGGATGAGTCAAGTGGCTTTCAACATGTGCCGCGCGTTATTATCAAAGTCTTTTGTTTTGGCTCTCTCAAACGTTCCTGACTCTGCCGTCGACGCCGTATATCTATAGGCTTCCTGCGTCGTCTTCATCTTCGTCTTCCGCGTGTTTCCGAGTGAAACGAGATCTATAAATATAGACTCGGGGAAAAAAGTGCCGGGCTCTGTTTACATACGGGTTAATTTGGGTTCCTGTGTAATCTAGATTCAGACGAAACAATGGAAACCCAATGCTCTGGCTGTTTCCTTTCTGAGGGGATGAAACACGAACACATGTTTTGGAAGCCGCTATAGATCTTCGACGTTACTGCACAGGAAAACTTAAATCGTTCCCTAAAGAATAGTTTTTGGGGGGGGAAAAAAAAGTCACACTATCCATTTCCTAGACAGACCACGACGTTGTACAATAATACAGAATGATAAAAGAATTAAAAAGACATCTGGCTTCCAATCCTTACTATTCTTAGTGAGGAAGCCAGACGTTTGGTTTAAGTCCAAGTAAGTCCAAGTTATGAGTTATGAACGCTTAGTTTTGGACACGCACGAAAACAGTACAAATAGGCACAGTCATACACATAGGAAAAACACACACTGCGACACACACACACACGCCGACACACACACACAGCGACACAGACACACAAGCGCACACACACAAAAACAGTGCAAACACACACACAGAGGCGTGCACACACACACACACACACGACACACTCAGCAACACACACACAGCGACACACACACACACAAGCACGCACACAAAAAAACAGTGCAAACACACACACGGAGGCACACACACACACACATCAACACACACACGACACACAAGCACACACACACACACACACACAAATACAATAAAAAACATTTCCATTAGCCGCATGGGCTGAAGCATGATGCTGCTGAATGGGTGCCAGGATGACAAAGATCTTCCCGCCTTTGTGAGCGCTGACCTGGCGCAGTGAAAGGCTGCCCAGCGTGATCATGTCAGGACGCACACGCTCCCGCAGCTGCTGGGCGTAGCAGGGCCCGCGCTCCGGAGGTCCCGGCCCCGCCGCTGGAACTGGAACTACACGGAGGGACGGAGCAAGGGGGGGGACGCCAGAGTTAGGACAAGGAAAACTCAGGAGAGGAGACCTCATCATCACCCGTTGTCGTTGTCGTCGTGGTGGGACTCCATTAAAAAAATGTATCTAATTAATTAGAGGCTTTGTCATTAATTAATCGTAATTAATTCGCATTTTAATCGCATATCAATATTTGACAGGAGAAGCAACATTTTCCAATTCAAATGGATTTTGGTATACGAGTGAATCAATGAATAGACATATGTGACACATGCTGGTAATTTGGGGACGAAGGGGGGAAAGTCATTTTTCTGTTTTTTACAGATTATTAAAGTGCAGATTGTAAGCTTTCAACTGATGTCATACTTTGAAATAGTTGAAGATCTTCCTGTTTTAATGTTGGTACACCTGGAATCCACAAGCAGAGAAAAACCCCTTGAAAGATTTTGAAGCTTTTCACACGTTCACCTTCAGAACAATGGGCGGGAACAACTCGTTAACTCCGCCCCCAACCAGCTGCTGGTTCAGCTACATTAGGCTTTTAAGTCTAATGTATTACACCAAAATGTGTATTAAGTTTTTTTTTAAATAGCACAATTGTGATGTGTTCACTTCGAGACTTTCAAGATCTCGCAAACGTTCATTGTTTATCCTCGAAAAACTGCAGGAAACAGCGATCCCGCCTTTGTAGTTTTTTTGGGAGGGCGAGACCTTTCTACGCGCTGGGAAATGTAGTTCTTGTAGCTGCGGGGAGTCCAGCGGATGTGACGTGTGTGGTGACGAAAGCCAATGAAACCGAATATGCTAATCAAACACTTCACACACCACGCCCCCGAAACGTAGGCGCAACTTTGCTGACAAATTACGAGTATTTACTGATCCTAAACATGTTGTTTATTTAATTGAGTCAGTTGTTCGACACTTTAACTTTCGTAATATATAAAAAAAAGGAAAAAAGTCACACAAAAAAACCATTTTGTTTTGCCTCGAGCGAAAAACGAGAATCCCGACAACAGACCCAAATTACCAGCGCGTGTCACATATACATACGTTTAAGCAGCAAAATCCTGTTTATTTTAGCTACACAGACCAACAGTTGAACATAAAGTACCATCTCTACCATTTCTACCATCTAAAATGGTAACAACAACAACAACAAAAAACCCGGTTAAACGCGATCTCTTCCGGTCCGCCCATATTTGATCCGCCAATTCGTCCACTGAGAAACGTTCCGTGGTGTTTGGAGTGCAAAAATAAAGTGCGATTAAAATGCGTTATTTTTTCTGTAATTAATTAATCATAATTAACGCTTTAAAGTCCCGGCCCTAGTCTTGATAGGACTTTGCATTGTTTAGCTTATTGTATGTTCTTAGATGTTGGTACTGCACTCAGAATGACACGTCTGCTCTTATCTCAGCTATTATGCAGGCAACCCAACAATTATGAAACTCGTTCTATTAGCCTTGTAACTATGAATGCTTGAAACCTGCTCTATTCTTATCTTTATGTACCACAGTGATGTATTGCTGTCTCTGTCTACAAATGTACTCATTGTAAGTCGCTTTGGCTAAAAGCGTCTGCCAAATGCCCTAAATGTAAATGTAAATGTAATATGTCTTAAATAAGTTTGAGAATAATATAAATAAAAAAGGAAAATTGTATCTTTCAACCTAAAAATTATTGAATTTTTTGACCAAGAGTGGCTGTTTAAAACGGTGGCTCCTTCCGTTGCACAGACGGCTTTAATTTGATCTCGGGGATCCAACAACAAGATCTCATTTGATTGCTTCACTTGATCTCCAAGCTAAAAAATTAAATAAATCAAATGCAACGAGAACACCACGTCTCAATTTCACGAAAACACAACAAAAGCAAACGGATTGACGACCAGAGATTCTCACATTTGACAGCACACTCCTTACCTGCTTCCAGTGTAGCAGCACCAGCCCTCGCCACAGCCCCGGCCCGGCCCCAGGCCCAGGCCCAGGCCGCCCAAACCCGGCCTCATTCTGGGCAGCCGTGTCTCTCGGCGAGGGCCCAGCTCCACCGCGGAGCAACGGCGGCATCGACGGCAGTGGATGAAGCGATGCGTTGTCCGGCTTCACCCCAGAGACCCCCGCTTCCTCTTCCTCCTCCTCCTTGTCCCTGGAGGCTGGTAGCATACCTGGAGAGGTGTGCATCAGCAGGTGCACGTCACACGCACGCCCGCACACACACACACACACGCAGACGCATTCACATACATGCATACACACACACACACATCAATATACTGTACCAATTCCTCATACGAAAACAGAACACGCACTCACACACACGCACACACACACAGACAGATATCTACTCAGGTCTTCAGTACTTGCACATTCACAAGTATACACATTCAAGAGTGCACACGCTAGCCACCCCCCCCCCCCACCACACACACACACACACACACACACACAGACACACACCAGCCAGAGCGTTACCTTGGTGTTTTATTCACGCACACACACACACACACACACACACACACACACACACACACACACACACACTGAGAGAGTCTGCCAGCGTACTTGAAGAGCGCTTGCCTTTATGAATCCTATTCTGACCCTAACATATTCACACGGGTAGGAGGGGGCTTGGCTGGCGTGTAAGTATCGTTCATCCGTCCATCTATCCATCCATGCATCCATCCATCCTTCCATCTCTCACGCCTTCTCTCCGTCTATTCTGTTCAGTCAGTCAGTCATTCCAATTGCAGACATTTCATTTCATTGCAGATCGCACGGGTGGGTATAGGCTACACTCTCACCATTCAAGCTTTAAGGAATCAAGATTTCAAGAGGCTTGGCCCGAAAACCGAAAATAAAACGCAGCTTCTTCTTCTTTTTTTTTTAAGAAATGAGAAATGAGAAATGAGAAGTGAGAAACGAGCATCGGCATCCTCATCTCCTGCGCTTGGATAAGGGCCGCCGTGGTCCCCAGCGTCACCACACCGCCCGGTTCATAGAAAGCAGCGTTTTCTCTCTCTCTCTCTAATCTGCCGGATATTCGACGTGTGCAGTCCGACATGCGTGCAGAGCGGAGCCAAAGCTGATAGCGCTGCCTAATGCCTTTTCACGTCGAGGTAAGAAGAAGAGAAAACAACGAAAAAAAAACAAGAAAAAACATGGCGTCTCCTCTCCTGCCATGCTGGAGAGGAGACGAGAGCGAGCAGAATGCCAGTTCTACGCCGCTCAGATCTCCCCGCCAAATGGAAAATAATTTATTGAAATAAACACAAGCGCCGAGGATCTCAGACAGACACCGGGTGGATTCATCCAGGAATCCGCCTCGGAAAAAAAATTATATATATATATATATATCTCTCACAAGCGCTGGCCTCTGTCCATTTCATTAATACGTTGTGTTATTCATGTTGCCTTTTTCCCATGCAGTGTGGCACGGTGTGTGTGTGTGTGTGTGTGTGTGTGTAAGAGGCGAGCGTTTTGTTGCAGGGCTGCTAAAGCAAAGCAACACAAAAATACAAAATAAAAATAAAGAGAGAGAGAGAGAGAGAGAGAGAGAGAGAGTGAGAGAGGGGGGAAAAACCTGGAGCTCAATCATCGACGACAAAGCGCCGGGATCAGTGGTGACTTACACTGACTGAGCCGGTCTCTCACACACACACACACACACACACACACAAATACACACACATGCAGACACACACGCACACACACACACACACACACACACACACACACACACCAGAGTGCCACCACTCGTGCTGCCCACACCGGTGGGAGGCAGCCATGCAACACAACACAACACAACACAACACAACACAAGGTGATTGTCTTCCATGTCCCATTGTGGTGATACACCACTACACGCTCCCTCCCTCCTCGAGCTTCCTCTCTCCTTCCCTTCCCTTCCTTCCTTGCCTCCCTGCCTCTTGCACCAGAGGAGCCGCTAATCCGAGTTCTCGTCTTTACTTTTTATTTTTTTTTCTCCCGGTGGGATTTCATGAACATTCCCGAGACAAAGGATCGGGGGCTGCTAATCTCGCCGCTACAGCTAAATCCCACACAATGGGGAATAATACGAGCGGGGCTAAATTCTTGTAGCGTGCAGAAGCGGGCCTAACTAAGCACATCACTTGTGCGGCGGCGGCGGCGGCGGCGGCATTACAAGGGGATACGCGCGTCACGTCGACAGGATCCGGAGCGACTGTCTTCGCCCCGGAAAACAATCCCGAGCTTAACGCCACCTCCTGTGTTTTTACTGTATGGCGACATATTCAAATGAGGGCTCGGGCTAATGAGCAAAGACACGCCTCCTGCCGCCAGACAACGGCTTGTGATCGGAGAGCGAAGTGTGGCATGTGTGTGTGTGTGCGTTGAGCTTTTTGTTCTTTGTGAGGTTCACCTCGATTGTTTGTCGGAGGAGGAGGCGAAATGTTTGCTTTCAATGTTTTATTACGTTTGGTGACATCTAAAAAGATATACAGTATGTATGTGAAGTTTCACACAAACCGTTTTTTATTTGAGAACATGAATAACTGAAAACAAGACTAATTTACATCTTACTTTGCAGAAAAAAGTTGGGTAATGGGTTGTCGGAAAAAATACCGAGGCAAGGAAAATGCAGAACATTATTCAGGTTGAGGATTCAATTACATTTGAAACAGTAAATGAAAACACACAAGGTTGCGGACACGGTGAGACAAACCTGGCAACTCGATGAAGCTATCCCCCTCCTCCAGCAGTTCTGCCATTCTCCGGTACAGCTGATTCTCATCTGCGTTCGCCATCGCTACAGAATTTTTTTTTTTTTTAAATAAAGCAAAACCAGAAACAAATAAAACACAAACAAATCTGGTTCCATGTTCTTTTTGGACGAGAAAACTATATACAGTATAACCTACATTTGTTTCTGGTCATTTCAAGACATCGCAGAGACATCACTTTTTTTCACAGTCTTTTTTCTTCAACCCCCGACGGTAAAAGCGCGGCGGGCCCTCGCTGGCCGGAGATGCGGCGAGCGGTAATGACACGGAGACATTTACATGCCTCTTAGCGGGGCCTGTCATCCTGTGATGAGATTTGCTTTGGCCAATCCTTTTGCAAATTACACGGCGGCGATATCCAAAAGATACAGGTGAAATGGCTCCCTGCGTTAATAGCCATGTTTCATTATAGCATGCATATTACCTGACTCCCAGGAGCTCTCGTTTTTAATAGGGGGCCCCCGCCACCCACCACCACCCACCACCCAGCCCACCCAATACTTTAGAAGTGGGTGCAGCAGGGGCTATTCATGTGGGTGTCATTCACACACCCCCCACCCAAAAAAACCTGGAGAAATGAGTAGCGACCAATGTTTGGTGACCTTCGTCAATGATAGCGAGGAGGAGCAGCCAATCTGCCCCCCCACCACCGCCAGCCCGGCCGTCCGTGGGTTCGTTTCGGTGTATTTACATAGAGGGCCCCGTCGTCGCGGCGACATCGTCGTCGTCGTCGGTGGGGGGGGGGGGCGCAAAAAATGGCCGCCGTGAGTGATCTCCGTCGACCTCGCTTTAATGAACCGAGGAGGACCTATTGTGGCGGGGAAATGGCATACTTAATTCCGGCTCATCTCGCGCGCCGACCCCGGCCGCCCCGCGCCGCCGCGGGTCCGCCCGGCACGCCGGCGACGGGTCAAAGTCATTTCGGGTTCCCTCATTTCCTACGACACAAAAAAAAGAATTTACAAAAAAAGTAAAGAGTACAGATGTGGGAGGCGGTGGGGGGTGAGTGGGGGGGGGGTGGGGGGCGGTGGGGGGAGTGGGGGGGAGATGAAATAGGAAGGAGGTTATAAGTGGTGTTGGGAGTGATGGTGGTGGTGGGTGTGGGGTGGGATTGGATGTGGGTATGTGGGTTCAGGTTAGTGGTTATTAGAAGCACATGAAGCGAAATGTTAATTTTGAAACCCACACTGTCGAGGAGGGGGAGAGAGAGGGTGAGGAGGGGAGAGAGAGAGCGAGAGAGAGAGAGAGAGAGAGAGAGGGCAGTCAGGGCCCCCGCCACCTGATAAGGCGAGTGGAAGATGAGACGAGAGAGAGTGAAAGTGGCAGAGAGAGGTAGACGGAGAGAGCGAGAACGAGAGCGAGAGAGAGAGAGAGAGAGAGTGAGTGCCGGGTTTCGCTGCTCTGGGGCCTAATTAGCATGCAGCGAAAAGGTCACGCCGGGCGATGTCTTAAATACGAGCGCCATATGTTTGCGCCGCCGCCGCCGCCGCCGCCGCCGTTCAAAAGCGACTAATGAGAAAGTCCACGAGACCCCCTCCCACCAAAAAAGTACCCCGACTTTTCAATAAGACAATACCTTACTAAATACTCCCGAGGTCAGCACCCCCTGCACAAAATAGAACCCCCCCCCCCTCGGACACAACTTTTGGGCGAGACGGGTGTGCGTGTGTGTGTGTGTGTGTGTGTGTCTGTCTGTGTGTGTGTGAGTCGGGGGGGGGGGCGCGCGGGAAGGAGGGGGCCGGGCTGGGGGCTGGGGGGCGGGGGGCACACATGCAAAGGAAAATAACCCAAACCCGTGTTCCATTGACTTCCTATTAGCCACGGCTGACCTATGAGTATGGGGTCCGCTCTGCGCAGTTTATGAGAATCTCCCCCCCATCCATCCCTCCCTACCTCCCTCTCCACCCTCCCCCTCCCTCCCGGGCCCTCCGGGGGGGGCCCTCCTTCTATTAGGGTCCGTTCCACCGCCAAGTCACTTTCTGAACCCCCAAAAAAATCCCCTCTCATTACAGCGGCTGAATATTTTAGTCAAATCTAAATTGCTTCGCTTGTGTCCCTTTGGTTGTTGGGTGGGAGGATGGGTCGCCTTTATAGAACACACACTCACACACACACACACACACACACACACCACCCTTCCCGTCCCAAAAAAGCCTGCACTGGGATTCTTCTTCTTCGCTCTCCTCATGAAAAGAAGCCGGCCGAAGGTTTTTACACTCTCGTCGTCGTCGTCGTCTCTCTCCCCGCCGTCGAACTCTGCCCTCCGCGGCTGTAAATCCGTACGACCGGTCGTTTGACTTTGGCAAACGGCGCACCGCACACACACACACAACGAATGTAAAATTCACACGTTAAATACTCCCTCACTTTCTTTATTGTCAACAGAGTTTTTTAAACAGTTTCTCTGCAAATAGCTTTGAGGTTATAAGGGAATCTCTCTCTCTTCTCTCTCTCTCTCTCTCTCCAAATGCTAATTTTCATAATAGCGGAAGCCTCGCGGATCTATCTCTTTCCATATCTTTGATTTACCTAAACTCTCGGGCTACGGAAGCCTTTTGTCTGTAAACAATTTAAATTCCTAGTTACATGCAGAGAAACGCAATTAAAGATAAGATCAATAAACATTAAAGGCACAAACATGAAGACATTCTAACTTCTGGTTCAATGAAGTGATTGTGATGATCTGTGGCAATTTATATATAGAAATAAAAGATTGTATTTTATTTCGACGTATCGTCAGTTCAAGCTTCACACAGAATATAATTACAACATGACAAGCGTCTCGGTGACTCGAATGAACAAATTCACAGAATGAAGAACAGTTGCAGTTGTAATCACGGTGATATTAAATCCTCGCGTGGCGATGCATTATTTACATGTGTGTGTTTGCTATGTGGAATGATTGACGACGACACGACTCGACAATACATACACATTCGGTCCATCTACGTGTGGAGCAATAATTCCGACAACAACAACAACAACGACAACGACGACGACATTCCCGGTGATGGATTGATGGGACAC
>PIJE02001045.1:86976-94476 GCA_002895965.2 Coryphaenoides rupestris | reverse complement strand
TATCTAATTGTAACTTATTTAAAAACCATTTTCTTCCAAACTGGGTACCAATCAATTTTTCCACCCCCCCCCCACCAGAGTTGCTCATCGTCAGAAAGCTGCAAGCGTGGCCAAATACATCATCCGACCGCGATGTCTCTCTCAGTATTTTAGGCACCAAACACACACATCTACAAGCTATTAAGCGGCTAAACGTTCGCTAAACGTAGCGGCGAACGGCGCGGAAATCGCCTCTCGTGTCGTCGCCCCCAAAGTCTGTCGAACAAGTTTGTGTTCCTGCTCGTGTAATTACGAGACACAGATAAAATGTCAATTCACAACAATACAGCCGGTTAATTGTGTCGGGGAATTCGGCACTGCGTTTGTGGACGTATAAATAATATCATATACAGTCTCTCGATATATATATATATTTAATGGGGACGGGGTATGTATTAATAGGGCTGGTATTTGTGGCTTCAGCAATTAATCATCAAATTAGCACAATGTGGGTGGGTGGCGTGCATTTATTTCTCAAATCACTCTATTTGCCCTTGAGACACTTACTTTGATACTTGGAAATGAAAAAAGAAAAAGGAAAAAAAGGGACACTCATTAAAACGACTGTACACGTGCTAACACAGCCAACACAAATGGTCCCATGCACTTACAAGTAATCGTGTCGTATAGTATTTAAATCAGGACGCTGGGATATTAAATGGAGATATAATAGCAGTATATATATATATATATATATAGAGAGATGTTTAAATGCTTTTGGCCAACAGACAAACAGGTTTTCTCGTTCTCCAGCAAACGGCAACACGTTCACCGATCACCAGGAAGACAAACGACACGAATACACAAAAAACACTCTCGCCTTGAGTTCAGTTGCAAATGTAAAGAAAGAAGAACAGAACAAAACCACAGAAAAAAACTCCTCAGTAAACACAGTAAAGGAAAGTAAAGTACACACACACACACACACACACACACACACACACACACACACACACACACACACACACACACACACACACACACACACACACACACACACACACACACACACACACACACACACACACACACACACGCACACGCACACGCACACACACACAGTGGGGGGAACGCTGTACACACACACACACACACACACACACCTCGGGCCTAACGCTCTGGGGGTCACTGTCACTAAAACTCGCGTCTTGCACCCCGCTCCCCCCCCCCCACCCTCCCCCGGCACCATGGGAACGCCTCCTCCTCCCAGAGCGGCGAGGAGGAGCGAGGAGCGAGGAGGAGAACCAGGAGCCACCCCAACGCCTGCTTCTCGTCGCCGTGCCGACAGCCTCAGCGACACCGACAGCGTGTTTCCTCGTCGCTAACGGACGCCTCAGCCCGACGCAAACGCGCTGGTGTTTCATCTCTCAAATATCGTAACCCAGAACACAGACAGAGCCGAGGAGAAACAGAGAACATGAAAAAATATTCTATTATTTATATATTTTATTTGGATAAAGTGTCCACGGCGTAATAAGCAATGTGACGTACAATTGAGTTACTCGACGCGATGGCGACGTGGTCTTTCAGTGTGATATTTGTGTGTGTCGCGTTTTAAATATTGATATACTTTTATGTACAGTATGAGCCGCAGCGTGGGAGTAACAGCGGCAGGAAAAATACGCCGACGACGACGACAGCAGCGGCAGCGGCGGGGACACGCGGCGCGACGCGCGACAAAAAAGCCCTTGAGTTCATCCTTGTCATCCGACGGCATCCATGTCCACACACACACACACACAGACACACAGACATGCAGACACACACAGATACACACACACAGACACACACACACTTCCTTTCTGCTCATTTCACTCTGCGACTGCACACAAAATGCTTGTACCGCCGTCAACGCGAGAACAAAAACAATCATTTATAAATGGTGACAAGAGAAATCCGTGACTCTTTTTCCCCCCCCTCTTTCTTTTTCTTCTTCTTCTTCGTCCTTTTTTTTTATTTATTTTTGTATTTTTTTGAAAGAAATGTGATTGTTGTCAAAAGGAATTGGGTACAACAATGCCTTGTTCAGTTCTGGTTGCATTCAAAGGCATATAGCTAGGAGGGCTTGTGTGTGTTGTGTGTGTTGTGTGTGTTGTTGTGTGTGTGTGTGGAGAGAGAGAGGAGAACTCTGGGTTAGCTCGCTCTCTCTCTCTCTCTCTCTCTGTGTCTCTCTCTCTCTCTCTCTGTGTCTCTCTCTCTCTCTCTGTGTCTCTCTCTCTCTCTCTGTGTGTGTCTCTCTCTCTCTCCCTCGCTAGGGGCGGATGGGCAGCGACCAGCAACTCCCACAGTCAGTGGGTTTTTGCATACTGTACGGATCATCGGCCGGTTCAGTCCAGTCACATCGAATCCGCCGTCAAACGACTGTGCTTCATGAAACCGTCAGCCCTCATTTGCGTCCGCATCGTTGTGTTTTTTTCTTCATCTCTCGTCTTCTTTTTTTTTTTTTTCTCTTTATCTCTCCCCTCCCTCCACCATCATCACCACCACCACAACCACCACATTGTGTTGTCCCTGTTCGTGGGCCCGCGCTGCTGCTGCTGCTACTACATACATAATATGCGCAGGCAGACGCGACACCCGACCACCCCTGCCGCGTAACGTAAAGTCACACGAATGCGGCTTTGACGGCACAAAAACGGTTGTGTTTGTTCTGTATACCACACGGCTGCACGGCTGCACGGTGACTCCCAGTAACCTCCTGGGAAATGACGTGACGATCCGATTCGACAACACACACTGCACTGTACTGCGCTGTACGATAATACAAATACTGTATGTAGCCTGCGTAGCAATACTCTGCTGAATGAGTCACGGTGACGTGCAACTACAGTACAAAACAATGCATGTAAGAATACATTCAATTAATGGATTTTTTTACATCGAGTTGATTGAACCGCCCCCCCCCCCCCCCCCACACACACACACACACACACACACACACACACACACACACACACCCCGCCATCGCTGCTGGAGGAAATATCTCACATATTTCTTGCAGCTATACATAGAACATAGGAGGCCTCGTTTTTCTCATCTTTGAAACGAAACGGTGTGTGTGTGTGTGTGTGTGTGTGCGTGCGTGAAGTCTCAATATGTGTGTCTTAGGCTCAATTAAAAAATTATGAAAGCATGTACACATGGTGTGTGTGTGTGTGTGTGTGTATGTATATATATATATATATATATATATATATATATACACAAACCATGTATACATAATGGATTTCTAAGCAGGGGTGTGCGGCGCATAAAGGACCATAACATTATAATGCTCAGAGAAAACGACAACAAAGCCTGTTTATTCAAAACTAAATGGATAAGGTCAGCGTTTAGTTTGGGAGCATGAAAAGCGCGCCGTCTCCATATAATGTAAGCCTATTTTCGGTTTTTTTTCAGCGTCGTCTTAGGAGTTCACGGTAATTGTAACCCACCAAACAGTTTCTTATTAAACAACACGCGCGTCAGTTTGGTGTAGACAGAAAACATAATTAGTATTCAGGCTTAATTAATCTACAGTGGCCCCTTTAAGTGAATTAGTCAATTATTTATGCATGTGTGCTCCTTTGATGCTAACAGATTATGTATGTTGCTGAGGAAAAACCTTGGAAAATGACTTTGAAAACTTTCCGCTAGAAAATGTCACCACAAGCTGCTGCAGTGACTAAGAAATGGAAATGTGGGCCAACCATGCAGAACAACAATACAACAACAACAACAACAACAACTACTACTAATACTCGCCAAACTCACGGAAACAAACAGTCAAATAATAAGCCTTAAATCACAACTTTTACGATGAACTCGGAATAATTCTTATAATCATATTATCATTTTCATAATATATACATAAAATAATTTAGAAAAAATCCATCTATTCAAAATACTGAATAATATTGACTATTAATTTAAAATAATAAATAAATATATACAGTATATACTGTATATTGAATATATATTTTGTTTTGTATAAAACCCGACCAATTGTAAGAACTACCAAGAATTAGCGAAGATAGAAGAAGCTAAGATAAGAGAAAACGCAGAAGAAACCGAATGAAGGAGAAAAAAAATGGATTCCCAATGTGGATTTCTTCATTAGAGATTAACTCCGAGAATTGTAACCCAGGTTGGATGAAGGTCTTCCTGGGATCATGGGAACTGCTTGGGTCCCTTCAAGGGCCTTTTTGTTCCTCCTCTTGAGAACTGGCCCTCTGTGGACCCCCACCACCACCACCACTACCACCACCACCCACCACCCACCACCACCACCACCACCCCACTGAGAACCCAGAGGCAGAGCAGAGGAATGCTAAATGTCAATGGTCAGAGCGCACCAGCACCTTCAGAGAGAGAGAGAGAGAGAGAGAGAGAGAGAGAGAGAGAGAGAGAGAGAGAGAGAGCGAGAGGGGAAGGTAGGAGTCATGACCTCCATGTGTGTGTGTGTGTCTGTGTGCCCGAGTGTGTATCTGTGTGTGTGTGTGTGTGTGTGTGTGTGTGCATATGTGCCTGTGTGCATTGCACTTGCATATTATGTGCATTCGTGTGTGTGTGTGTGTGTGTGTGTGTGTGTGTCTTCGTGTGTGTGTGTGTGCGTCTGTGTGTGTGTGTGTGTGTGTGTAGAGCCACGGGGGACAGACTGGGGTGAATCTGTACTCACCCCGCCAAACGTGTCCATCTCGCCGCAGACGGACGAGCGATCTCCCCTCTCCTGACCCCCAGGAGCCTCGAACGATGACCAGGATGGCCCAACACCACCACCACGACCACCAGCACCAGCACCAGCACCACCAGAACCACCACCCTAGAGGGGAGGGTGGAGGGAACAGAAAAGTATGAAATCTGTTCATATCAATGACAAAAGGCGGAACACAGCGTGGAGGAGGAGGAGCAGCCACCACGGGGGCCTTATGCGACCACACAGTATAACCACATGGAGTTTTTTAGACGGTGTTAAGGATATCATTTTCTTTTAAATAGTCTTCACCGTTGTACAGCGTCGAACCCTTCGGTCAACCACCGAAGGGTTCGGATCGGACGTTCCCTCTCCGATAAGTCCGAAGCATCTCGGGTCGAAAGGAATCGACAACGAGTACGACATTGTGTATTCATCAGAGATAGCGCGTTTATTTTTATTCTTTGCCTCCATTATACACATTGCTTATTCACTTACATCTGATACAATATCATTTGGTGGTGGTGGTGGTGGTGGTGGTGGCGGTGGTGGTTTTTTATTTTTGTTTTTTTATTCGTCTTTTATTTTTCTGGGATTTTTTCCCTTCCTTTCCGTCGGTAAATCGCACGGCTTGCACAACTTTCTGCTGAAGCGGCAAAACAAACCCGGGGCGAAACGTGAAAGATTATCCCGCGGCGTCGCGGCGCGCCGACGAAACGCTAGCCTCCCGCGGCGGCCGAAAAACGCCCGCTCCGCCGGGTGTGATCGAAAAAAAACATGTAAAGCTATTGAATCTGTGCGTCGTCGTCGTCGTCGTATATACGTGCGGGGGAAGCGGCGAGCTGTTGTAACAAGTGGGCCGGTGTTTTTGTAATTGTTTCGGGTTACACGTGTGCGTAATAACTCCACGGTGAAAGCGGAGCTGCCCCGCGTACATATTAACACACACACACAGAGAGAGAGAGAGAGAGAGAGAGAGAGAGCCGGAGAGAGAGAGAGAGAGAGAGAGAGAGAGAGAGAGAGAGAGAGAGAGAGAGAGAGAGAGAGAGAGAGAGAGAGAGAGAGAGAGAGAGAGAGAGAGAGAGAGAGAGAGAGAGAGAGAGAGGGGGAGAGAGAGAGAGAGGGAGAGAGAGAGAACGGACCGGAGAGGATATCCATGCACCTTCGTGGGGCCCGGCGTGAAATAAATGGTTTAAACATTTATGGGGGGAAAAGTACCTCTGTGGCTGTATTCTCCGCTTCCTTTCACGGGGCTCCGCGGACCCCCGCGGTAATCTGAGACACATTTTTGAACCGAGCGCCTCGTTTGCATGATTTCCTCGTTGGGATATTTTAAAAGCATTAGCATTTTTTATTAGCATTTTGTTTTGCTTAGTACCTCATAAAAATTGGTGTGTGTGTGTACGTGTGTGTGTGTGTGTGTGTGTACTTTGCGTGTGTGTGCGTGGTGCACCTGCCGTTTGGCTTTTTTTGTCATTTTTTTTCTCGTCTGTGCGTTGTGGTGTGGTGTGTGGACAGGCTCCATAAAGCTTCAAAAAATTTACCTGCGGTGAGGAAACAACGTTCATGGGTTATGAAAGCTTCAAACTGTTAGCGTACTGCCAAACGCTGGCCCCGACACAAGCAACACTGCCAATATTTTGTTAACCACATAAATGACTTGACTCACTTTCCTATCCCACTCGAGTGGATGCAGGCTGTCTGTCAAATGCCAAATGAATATATTACAGCATTCTCTCACACACACACACGCACACGCACACACACACACGCACACACGCACACACACACACACACACAAACAACCATCTGTGTGTGTGTGTGTGTGTTAACCAGTGTTAATCCGAAGGAATGGCTGTATAGGGCACTGCTGTGTCTCATCCCCTCATTAGTTAACTAGCCGCAGAACACATTAAACACACCGCTAATCGCCACGCCGACCGCCGCTCGTGATGCCACCACCACACTGACAATTAGCTAAAGTTAATTTCAGATATGAACGCATGTAAACATGCAGTCAGCGGTGGGAGACGTTCTAAGATCTTTTATTGAAGTAAAAGTAGTGATACCACACAGTATACGAATACTCTGGTACGAGTTGAAGTCCTTCTTACTACAGGAAAAGTACCCAAATTCTAATTAAAGTACCAAAAGTTAAAATACTCAGCGAATAACTGATCATCTGGATGCATTTATACTTTATTTATTACCTAACATACTGTCGAGTAGCTTGTGAATTTCCCCCTGGAGACCAATAAAGCTGTTATATTTTGATCCTAATTTATTAATACGTTATAAATTATCATTTTAATCCGCAAAGTAACGAGTATCTAAAGCTGTCAGATAAATGTCGTGGAGTAAAAAGTACAATAATGAGCTCAAGATATGAATACAAAACTAAACTGAGGACCACTTTCAAAGTAAATTATACAAACTATTCTGACAATTCCCCTTTTCCCCTGACACCACACACACACACACACACACACACACACACACACACACACACACACACACACACACACACACACACACACACACACGAACACACAACCACACACACACACACACACATACATTTCCCCCAAGAATGACCATCTCTTCTGTCATCTCTTCAGCTAAGCTCAAACCGGGCCTAATCCGGGGTGACACTGGCTCCTGTGTGTGTGTGTGTGTGTGTGTGTGTATGGTATGTGTGTGTATGGTATGTGTGTATGCGTGTATGTGTATGTGTGTTGGCCACTTCCTCCCCTCACGTTTTATGGCATCGTGTGACCCGAAATCTTCCC